>JACJUY010002519.1:72291-98216 GCA_014220935.1 Platorchestia sp. MABIK | reverse complement strand
TTCTTATGCGGATGTGCATAAATGAGGCGCTGTAAAGCTTCAGAGTCCAGGCTAGCTATATCAGATTGACGTTTTTCTCGCTAAAATCCTCCAACTTGGGATTTTTCAGAGTAAAATTTAATCACAAGACCCCTCAACATCTGAGTGTTCTTAACGAAGAAGTTTCATTCTGATGAAGCTTATACTTGAGGATTTCGCCGCAAAAATGGCCAATCTGACAACCTGATGTGGGTGTTGCAGCGCCAACTGTCATGTCATTTAAGCCACAGTGGAGGGGCCGTCAGAATAAAGAGAGCGTATTCCAATGAAATCTGATACGCACCATCTTGTGCGTTGGTATTTCAAATGCCTCATAACTAACGCCAGGACGCAACGGCGATTAACCCCCGGCTGCTTCGGTACCCATTTCCGACACTTGGGTGGAGTGGGAAATTGTGGCTGTGTTCTCTTTTCTCAAAATTTACCGGAAATTGAAGGGAATTGAATTACATGAATTGTAATCTTGGACTGGATCAAACCTACCTGCATTTTCATTTTTGATGAAAAATACAAACCTGCTAGTGAGATCTATTTAACGACCCTCAAATCAATAATTTTTTCCAACATTTAATACCAAACTACCAAAGTTTTTTAGATCTCTTACATTTTACATGCGTTAGTGTATATACTAGTACATAACTTCTACACAGCTAAAAAACAATGGCAAATTCTTTCAAGAAAATAACTAAGAAAGTAAAATATACCATAACTTATTCGATTTTGAAAATTCATCATAATTTCAATAGATTCGTTCGCTTTGGTTCTCTAAATTCCCAAAAGTCCGCTGCATATTTTTTGACTTGCAATTTTACCATTTTACCATTGCCGGGAATTGAACCGACGACACTTCCAATGAGAGGTGCGCGCTCTCGACCAGCAGCCCACGGTGACCACGGGACCGTCGTCAATATCATGGTCCGTTTGTTACACTCCATTGCTAGATCTAAGCAAACTTTTCTCGTTAAACAGTGGAGCAAGGCTCTTCTATAAATAAATTCTGCTCTGTTTCAGGTTGTTGTGACACATTAGAAAAACAACAATGCATATAAATAAAAATGATGATTGACTACATGTTGGTACAGTGCTTAAAACTCTGCTTCGAGACAAACGCTGCGTGTTTTGCTAGTCAGTTCTTAATTGGAGAAGGGCAAAAATGAACTGTAGTGCAATGTGTAGGATTATTCGACCACTTGGTGCGACATCGACGGTTGTAATTGTTTTCATTTTGACTATTGTTCAGAACAGGCGCTTAGCTTTACATCTAATGCACTCATATCATGGTGGTGCAACCTCTCGATTGCATGAGAAATATCTCAAAAATTTGTACGGGAATAGTCCTACATATTTTTTTCATCTGATATTTTCCGTGATTTAAATTTTAAATTTCCTTTGAGGTTTATTTCATTGAAATACAAGGAAGATTTGTGTGATATAACAGCTCATTAATAGCTTATTCCTCTCATTACACCGTCACATAGGTATGAGAGAAAACAACATGAACAACTTCAAAAGAAAGCTAAACTTTATCATCATGGGATTTTGCCACCCTTGGCCAGATGGACATTTTGCATCCGAGAGGGGATTGAAGAATGGAAGTCGGGCACAACGTAGGCGAAAACATCCAGCCATTCCTCCTTCATTGCGGTTTTGAGTGCAGGTAGTCGATGTGGAATTGAGCACGGCATTGTTCCCTGAAACATGTGGCGCTGTGATCAGGAACCTAAGGAATTCTCATGAGATTTCCACTTTGTGATTTAGCTCATAAGACCACATTTGTGCCCAGTCCGTGTAAACAGGGGCGTCCTCATCTTGGAATTGAGGACGTTCATCTAAAAACAAAGTCTAATGCACAGGAGATCAATGATGTGCTATAATGCTCACCTGTGTTCTTTCTCTCAAGATTTTAAGTGGCTCCGAGATTCGACAAAATGTCGAGCCCCACAGTCAACATGAGTTTGCTTTCGCCATTTTCGGTAGATTTATACGAACACGGTCGTTGATTTTGAATAATGATTCGTTAGTCATTGTTCCCTGTTCTTCTTGCTGTTGTGTTGCATAGTCTGAGCACAACTGTCGTCGCCTCATAGCATTCTGACGACGGTAACTACCTTGGGATGACGATTATTTCATGAATGGTCGCAGCATACAGTACTATCTGGATCGTTCGGTGGATAGGGGCTTCTGGAGAATGGTGTTTATTTTGCACACTATATCAACAGCAGTGTAGACGTTCCTGCGTTTGCAAGCTGTTTCTTTTTTCAGTCCTCGTCTACCACGGTCGGTGAAATTCGATTTTCGTCCACCGCTCTGCTCTGTAAAGGACATGCTCTCCTGGTTTGTGTTGGTTGTTTTTACTCTCATCTCAATGATTCATGAAGCACCCCCGAGGTCGGTTGTTCTAGACACAGACGCTTCAAGACGCTCCAATGAGGCAAGCTCTAATTATTAAGCTTCTTCACACGTCGGACAGATCGAAAGAATAGTCCTTTGCTGAAAATTGAATTTTATTGCACAACTCTCACATCGGCAGATGCTCCACTGATCTTGACGGATCCATTCGTCTCCACTTGGACCATATGCCAGACGGTCACGACACGTGACGGAGCTGTACTAGACGATGGAAGCGTAGCCCATTTTGAAATGGGTGTTGACATTATTTTCCCAACACCTGCGTCTGTAAGAACCCTCCTAAATTAAAACAACGTTCAAAGTTACGTACACCAATACTTTTCCCCCACACCAAGTATGGAGATCTGGGCACTTTCCCGTCACTCCCACCCCACCAGCCTGACCTCGCTCCGCACTCCCTAGAGAACAGAGTGACAGGCAGGGCGTGTATGGGGCGCGCTATCGAGCACGCTTTTACCAGACCATCTTGCCTGAGGTCGGAGCGATAGCTTCGTGCGCTAAAAAGGCGTCGTGCGGCTTGCAAGACACAAAATATCTCTGGCCAGGTGAGTGGGTGCCAAGTTTCACTTGAGCAACAATGACATGCAGCGTGACTGTAGGTTGCGGTTTCAAGTAATGAGAAACTTTAGTTTTTGATGTAAAAAAAATCAAAGCGTCTTGTTGATGTTCGCTTATATGTATTGTTTGTTCGTTCAAGTATGTAGGCCTAAAATGAGCAGGAGGAATAAATTGATATTGGGTTCTAACAAAATGGAAATCAACTTCAGAGGGAATAATCCTGCCGAGTGTTTTCCGAGGGTATAGCGTGTATCTCATTTGAACGACTGCTGACGAAACTGATAAGGAAACAAAAGCATACTCGTATGCTGACTTTTTCGAAAACTCTCATTAATTTTCGCTCACAAAACTGCTTATCATGAGATAGCAAATGATCATTTGATCTGTGATATTTTACTCTGACGCTCGACTTCATCAAGTTCTTTCTTGTAGAATATGCCTTATAGCATTGGGTAAATTTTTGAATTTGTTAATATCTTCAAACTATCTAATACAAATAAGGAAAAACTCAAGTTTACGATTGCTAGTCCTCACAGATACTTCTGTGTTGAAACTTCGCTTCTTATTTTTAATTTTCAATAGCAAATCAGAGTTATTCTCTTCACAAATGATCATCGGTGACGAATCGGATCTTGCTGCTTACATAACTGATTTTAGGAAAATGTTATTCTGGATGTGAAAATTTGAAATAGATCGCAACCATTATACAGCATGAGGGAGTTTCCAACTCTGCTATATATTGTTAAGTAAGCAAGATGTTCAATTTCACTACTTATTGTCAATAAAACTAAGGCGCACACTCCATACTTTTACTGTGAGTTGAGTGCGGTCGGTGATAAGCATGTATTTTACGAGATGATACGAGTTTATAAAACTGAAATTTATAAACTCTAAACTCTAGAGGCATCTAGAGCAGAGGTGCCAAGTTGCGTGACGCCAATACGTCAGATCCTTGATCTATTGAGTGAAAATAATCTCACTCCTGTGATCGCCTCCATCTCACAAAAACCATGACCGTGATGCGCTACAAAAACACTACCGAACAAAAGAAGAAATCTCCTGTCTCCAACCGGCGGGCTTGCTATGGGAAAAACTTGGTTCCTTCCAATCAATTTCCTCTTTTTTGTGCCGCTTCCGAGAACTTTTCTGCTTAGAGCAGCAGAATTTTGAGTCTTATACTAACTTTTCCGAACAAAGAATTATCGCTTTGGCTCGCCACTTTCGAAATGAACTGGAAACATTTTTCATATACATAATTAGACACCTTCAATTTCACTGTGGCCGGTCATCTCTCGATGGGAATAGTAGATCAATGTACTTAGATTACTGACACCCGAGGAAGTCAGTGATATCGTTTAAAATGTACGCCGCCTTTAACAAAAATAACCCTGAACGTTTAAGATCTTGTGCTTGCCACGTCTTGTGAATTCACATCAGAACGGATCCAAGCATGTATTTCATAAGACATGCAACCGCGAGACGTTCATCTAATTTTGCCTGTACGTGGTTCTATTTACAATTAATTAATTGATTTTTATTTGCTCTGAAGTGGAACAGCTTAATGAAAAGAAATTGTCAGAGAAGCTTAAGAGATAAAATTTCTTCCGTCAGAAATATCTCTGAACGTTAGGATTTGGCGCATTATATCAATTTATGTTATTTTGCCACAGCACATAATTTTGTATGAACGGTTAATTCAGATACAAGTAAACGAATGTAAGATTTGACCATTTTTTCGGCGGCGGAAAAAAGTTTATAACTTCAATTCGATAACCTTAGCTTCAATTGAAGAACCAAATAAAATCCCAATGCTGGTAGGGGGAAAAATGTCACCCGAATTCTACAAAGAAGGGAAGAAACTCATTCATGGATTCTATAATACAAAAATCTTAGCAGAACCAATCATTATTTCCTGTTCAATTCGTTCCCTTTTCCCGAATCCAACGTTAAATGTAGCCTTCACACAGGATTGGGTTTGAGTGCGGCACATGGGTCCTCCGAATGCAGTCTTAAAACATAATTTCTCATGCAACATTCGTTGCTCCAGAGTTGGCACGAGCATCCTGCGTTCTTACAGAAAAAGCATCACTTGACTGCATCGCTACGTCAAAATGTCAAACGGGCCTCACTCGTGATTTTCCGAGCTGGATTTTCAGTGTACTGGCAGCGATACAAATATTGAAGCCCTCAAGTCAGGAGCTCAAGTGTATGCACTGCTCGCTTCTATAATTATTCGATGTTTGTCATATCAAAAGCATTTCAATTCTGTTCTCGATTCCTTAATGGAGAAATTAATTGATCGCTATAGAAGGAGGAAAACTGCATCCTTTGTATAGTTTATTTATGCTGTATCTTTAGTTCGTGGCACCAAAAGAGTTGTGGAGTTTATGTACCAGTTAAATATGGTCTGTGTAATAATTGTACCTGCAGGAACGACAGGTCTCTATTTACGTGGTCAAGAAATACGTAAAGTAACGAGCAGAAAACAGTGTTGAATTATTATAACATCTAACATGTTCATGCTCCTCATCGCCACACTTCATTCATTATCAAGTACAAAATGTGGAAAAATTACTATTAATTCTTTTCCAAAGAGTGCGGTTTACTTTCGTTGCCAAACCATAAGAGAAAAATTAGCACGCGAGTGTTCCTGTGTGCAAGCCGGTGATTTGAATTATTGTTGGTACCTGACTGGACTTTTTGTGAAAATAATTAGCTGTGATTAATCATATCAAATTACTGCTGCTTTTCAAAAGTCTTCAAATCATTTGAATAAGAGGCGCAGTTAGCAAAAGTGTTGCTTCGATTCCTACGTTCGTGTTATAAATTTTTTAAACCTTATCTTCGGCAGATCTAATTGTCTATTAAAGAGCATCTTGTGGAATCAAAATACTAGGTCAAGTATTTCATGCTTGATGCTGCTATAAGAAGCAAACTTCCTACAGAAACTTCATGGGGCCGATAAATACATTTTTTTTGGGGTTATGTTGCACTACTCCATTACCTACAAAATGACAATCCCCGACAAATTCAGTAACAACAACCGCGGAAGAGTTTGCACGTTGAGTCTCAATTTGAGCAAAATACCACTAAACGCTTCGCGATTTTGGCGGTACTTCGCAGCTCGACGGATGAGCTGCTGCCCAAATACGTACATGGGCCACGATTGTGCGCCTCTGCTTGTGCTTGTGTTTAGTGCCAGAGTAATTAGAGCCCGTGCTAAGAGTTCGCCCGTAAAACATGCGCCTTCTTACTCGAAAAGCAGTCTAATTATCCAACTTTCGATATAAAAACACGTGCAAAAAGTCATGCAGATTTCCAGTCTGGAGGAAAGCAGAGTTCATGAGAACAGGAAAGGGAAAGCCGAAAGTAGGTCTCATATTTGAAAAATAAGGCATTGTTGCCTACGGTGTTTTTAAGTAGAGTTGCCCGGGTTCAGATACACCGAAAAAGGTTTGTTCTAATATCTGGTATTTCTCAATATATACATTTGAAAAGTAAAGTCACGTTCTTCGAAGACATGGAACGATAGATGTCCGTAAGAAAAAAATCCTGGTTTCCACACATTCACGATGCGGAATGTAAATATAATTCAAAATGTGACTGAAAAAAAATAGGTTGGCAACTCTATATATTAAGGGGAAGAGAAGTTTTAGCTTTATGGAATGCAATTCGAAAATGGATAATTGTAATGTAATGTCAAAACGTCAATTTTAGGCTTTGAAATAGCGATTAGTTGTGAAGAAGGCCTCATTGAGACAGTCTTTCATCATTTGTCTTGAGTGTGCATGGCATAGAGTCCGGATCTAATTCTCATTGTTTTCTGAACCAGATGAACGTAAGCAAAATACCTTACAGAATCTTAAAATTACACAAGAAACGATGAGGCTTTATATTTGAATATAGTTATTTTGGTATAATTGAAACGATTAGAAAGAGAGCCCCGTGTACGAATTAGAAAACGACGTACAAGAGAAAAATTGGGGCAGCTGTGAAGGAACTCCATGACCTTCTTTGAAAAATTTATGTTTTGGAGGTCGAGAGGGATTCAAAATTGCTCACAGGGGGTAAATCACGTCTGGAAATAAGAGGGTGCGGCATGAAATGGATGAGGAGGAAAGCGGAAGATTACAGAGCAAGGGTGGGGGTTATGTTAGTGTGACAGCATAGATAGATGTTTCATCTTCTTCACGACAGAGGGTTGTGCATCACGGAAATTTGTGAGGCGACATGATTTATTGGCTGTTATAAATCGCTCATAACGACCAAATTTTGGTTGAAAGCATCTCGGCTGATCGCAAGAATTGCATCATAGCATTGTGAAGTTTAGCTGCTCTCTCACCGCAAGTTTGTCCTCACTGAATGTAGTTTGGCATCAAAGTACAAATAAAAGATCAGTATGTCAACACTGATACTTAAGAGAAAATTTCTGCCCTCAGAAATGTTTTTATTATATGTTATAATATACATAGTATTATTATTTATCATTACATTATTATTATTATTAAATGTAAAATATTTGAATATATGGTTATAATATTTGAAATACGCAAAGTTCATTGCTCCTCTAAGGGGGATACAGCTATTGTATCTATGGGAATTAGCGCTCTGAGGGGGAAAATGTTTGAGGGCCCGAGCTAAGAGTTAGGTAGGCTTTCTTTTCGTTGAAATAAAATGTTTTTTGTTTTGTTAAGAACCATTTTTTTGGGTTCACTGCTGTCCTGTTTTTCAGCACCTCTGACTTTCTCCTTCAACTTTTATCGTGTTTCATAACCTTCCTTTTTATCTCACTGTTTCTATGCGGACAGGATCCTTCGCAAGAACACCCTTTGTGCATAGATTCCACGTTCCCTTAACTCCATACTAAATGGTGCGTTCATCCTTCCTCTCTTTGAATATTATTGTTGTGGTGAGGGAGGCTGAAACTTTCTTATAATCAATCAATCACTTCATTGCTGAAGTTTTCATAAAAACTGTGTAGAATCGTTGCGTAAAATAAGAAAATGGCCAATGAGTATTTGATCAGCATTTGCAGCAATAAATGGAAGACTTCTGATCAAAGAAAGGGTTAACGAATGAAAACGGAAAAATGGAGGAATGTAAAAGAGTAACAGGAAAAAATGGAATCGAATAAAAGAGTGACAAAAAATGTATTAGCATGTAATGTTGTAGAGCAATAGAAATTAAAGGAATAAGGTAAAAGAGCAACAGGAAAGAAAAAAGTAAAGAAAACTCAGCATAACCCAACAGACAATCCGTCCATAGTCTTAAATTCGAACTTTTACGACAACCTCCCAGTAAACTTGTGGGTAGAAATACGTAACTCGCTCTACGGCCATGTTCTGCAGTCGAAAACCTCAAGCTATGAGCTCGGCTTGCTTTAGCAAAACAACCTACCGAGTATCGGCCAATTTGGGAACTGGTAAAAAGAATTCGCTGTATCCGTCCACTGTACAAAAACCCTTAATAACTAAGTGGTAGCTATACGTCTTCAACCACGGCCATCCATATTTAAAAAAAGAATGTTGAAACTGACCTTCGAGAATTTAGAAACTTAAAGCTACCAAATTTAATGAAATTTGCAAGGAATTTTCCAAACCGAAACATTTTTGATAAATGTTATTTTGGTAGTTATTTTCTTAGGGTATTTGTCATTTTCAGCAGTGTAAAAGTTATATGCTAACGCATGATTTAATGGATGTAAAATGTTAGTGGTCCCCCCAAAATTTTCGTTTGTTATTAAATATCTAAAAAAATTTTAACTGTGAAGGTCGTTAAAAAGACCAGCAGGTTTATATTTTCCTTCATATATGGAAATAAGGTAGGTTCATTCCATTCCAAGGTTACAATTCATGTATCGTATACCACTTTTATACCAATGAAGTACATGGCGTTTTTAAAAAAATTTGGAATTTAATGCTGATGCACCTTGTTAATTGAATTAAGCAAATCAATCGACATGTATGATTCGACGTGAGATTCCAACACTCCCTTTTTCTGATATTACAAATAATTACCTTCACCAATTTTACCAAAATTTTTTACCCATTTCATTCAAAATGGGAGAAGGACATGAACAGGGAAATCTTAGCGATATCTCCAGCTGAGTTCACTTCAGAATCAGTGAAATTTTAAATTAAATAAGAATAAAGCTCCTTTTTTCCTCCCGTGAACCGTACTAATTGAGTTGGACTTCAAAGAGCCGCCATTAACGGGTCCACTCGGGCGTGAGGCGCTGGGAAAATTTCAGCTCCGCGCACCGCGTACGGGCGGAGCATTAGCGCAGGGCAGGTCTGGGATGAGCTCATTTCCAGTGCTCGTGCTGAATATCAGTAACTCTACTGATGCCCTATTGAACTCCAGGCTTGGTTATTTTTAAACACAGTATAATTATGTTTGTTACAGCTTTGGATTAGCTCAGTGTTGTTCAGGGATAAGTTCATTTCCAGCGCTCGTGCTTAACATCAGAAACGCGACGAACTACGGGGTTTGGTTACATTCAAGACTGATGTTATGTTTGTGACAGCTTTGAATTAACTCATTGTTGTTCAGGAATAAGTTTGGCTGCTTTTAGTACTTGTACTTAACATCATTGACCTGACAAACTCTGAGACTTGGTTAGTTGCAAGCCCTATTATGTTTATTACAGATTTGAATAAGCATCGAATTAGCACAGTGCAGGTCAACGATAAGTTCATTTCTAGCACTTTTGCTGAACTTCAGTAACCTGACGAACTCCGGGGCTTGGTTAGTTTCAATCACAATATTATGTTTTTTACAAATTTGAATTAGCTTCAAATTAGCTTTATGTTGCTTAGGGATAAGTTGATTTCTAGTACTTGTGCTCAAGATCAGTAACTCGACAAAGTTCGAGGCTTGTGAATGTTCATAATTGTGTTTTTCACAGCTCCGACTCAAAGAAGTTCTGAGATTTATTAGCAGTATATCTGTTTCAACATCATTGACTCTATGTGCTTCTAGGCTTAAGTTATTTCTAAGTTACTTTTTTCACTTCGCTGACGCGATGAGCTAGGTTTGTTTCTGGTCATTGTGTTTTAAAACCAGTAATTTGAGGAAGTTAAGGATTTTAATTACTTCTTGCGTTTTATTATCATGTATTTAAAGATTTTCTTCTATGGACTTAATACTACATATTTGTATTTTACGACACTACCCATAATTCTGGGTTAGTATTGTCCCTAGTATTTGGAGCCTGGGCTAGGTTTTTAGAAACCAAATGTTTTTTGTACTACAAACCCGGTGAAGTTCTTGGCTGTATTTCTTCACATTTATTCGCGTTTGATCCATGACTCACAAGAAATTCTAGGTTACGTTCATTCCTAGAGCAGCAGCAGTTACTTGAAAGTGGACAACCGAGAGACCACTTAATTAGAATTGCATATATTTCTCATGGCGCAGCTACAACTTTAGTGAACTTGGCTGCACCGCAACTGAAGCGGCGGTGGGTGAAGCAATCTCCCAAATGGACGCGGGGATGCAGCAGCAGCGGCTCTTTCTTCCTTCCTTACGCGGCTCCCACAGCTGACACGAGTTCTCCTGTTGGGTCCACATCACATGAAATTTGATTTTTCCAAAAAACAAGCTTCAGTTTACATCACTCTCAACTTTCAAGTATTATTTGTCCGTAAATATCAATTAGCAATCACCATCATTCTCTCACATTTTTTTCAGGTTAAATTTGTAAATGAAATCAATTGGCATCATCATCCGTCACATTTTTCCAGGTATAGTTTGTCGATAATGATCACCAAGAAATCACCGTGGCTCTCCTTTTGTGGATTCAAATTTGGCATTGTCTCTATGTTATTTAGATTAAGTTCAGATTTCAGAATTTTAGCCAGAAAACTCTGTTTTGTGAGAGCCGCTGGGGCTCGGGTATTATTGGCCGGCAGAATTTCTTTCCAATACGAACTACACATATTCAAGAGGAATTTTCACTTTAGTTCTGTACCTTCTCTCAGTTTAAAAATAGCGTCTTCACATTCAACAAATCCCGAATTAGGCGCATGAGTACATCAAAATGTTAACTATACTTTACTTCAGAAGTTCTTGATATTCTAATTTGTTGCTATAGAATCCTCGTAATATTATGTTGAAATGCTAATATAGTCGACCGTTAGACTATAAATTAATTCATCAATTTTCGCCACATGCTTACCGCAAAAGCCAATGTTCTAAATCTTGCGAATAGTTCCAGCTGAAATCGAAAAGGTGTTTACAATAAGGTACAAAAGTGTAAAACTGATTAATATCCCTCATGAAAATATGAGTGGCTCATGCACGACGACGTATCAGAATGACGTTTCTGGTGATGAACGCGAAGCTAATTTGCTAACCCCTCTGCTGCTGCCAGGCTTATCTGTGACGACCACCGCAGCAGCTCAGCTCGCCGGCCAGACTTTTTCCGAGTTTTCCAATTCTCTTGAAAGATCGCGAGAGCGAAGTTCAATCTCTGAGTAAACGAGTGTGTGCAAAACTTCTTTGCTTCCTAATGAAAGTAACGCAGGGATTCTCGTGCGTGTGTCTGGATAGCCGTAGGATTTTCTCATTACATTATCGGATCTGATGCGCTGCGTCCCATCCATATCAGATGATTTATTTTGATGTTTTGTGCTTAGTTCTTCAGTGGCGGACATCATGACTTCATCAACATTATCGTAATAAATAGGAAAAAAGTATCCCTTTGCATTGTTGAACTTCTGTTTTACTCCTGTCCCTTGAGCAAAAAAAAACAAAAAAAAACAACAAAAAAAAAAACTACGGAACGATTCCGAGCAAAACCATGAATCGTAAAAATTCTTCTGATTGAATTATTGTTCAAGTTTTAGATTTCATTTTCACTCAGGTATCATGTTTCTTGCAGCATGCCATGCTCAGAGAATTTCGTAGTGATGGCCCAGCGTTTTGTGTGCGTTGTCATAAAAATTGATCAATTAATCAGGCGAGTCAAACAGGACAAAAGGTTGAATCATGACTATCTTACTCTCATATATATAGAATTTATCGAGTTACTCTACATTTTTCTCATTAATATATTCCATTATTTGTTCAGACCTTTATCGACAAATACTAACGCGTACACTGAGAGAAATTTTTGACACACCTGTGTGTCTCAAACGGTTATTCGAAATATTTTGATACACAGAAGAGTATTTTCTTTGACCACGTATTAAAGTGGTTGAGAGAGTTAAAATACATATTCACGTTTCAAACGGCGAAATTTTTTTTCTAGAAAACCGAACTGTGTTTAGATTTTATGAATGGAGTGCAATTCTTTCAAAAACCCGAATACCTTCACTAATTTTTCTTCTAATTCTCCGACGCTATTAGACGTTGTCTGTAAATTAGTGTACCCAGTGACCCGTCTGAGAAAGTGAAATATTTATGTGAAATAAAATTGATTTGCGTTCAAGTGTGTCATGGTTGACACACCTAAGTGTGTCGTATAAGCCCATGACACATAAAGGTGTCTCGGCTTTGGAACAAAATTTTTCTCAGTGATACTAACACGACAACTGTCTCTCCCACAGGCTTCGTTTAGCGTTGCTTGTACTATAGAAAGCTGGAAGATAACTCTTACAGCTGTTCTTTTCGCGTATCCAAGAGTGAGCAACGCTTGCTGTGCTGTATAGAAATGTGCAATGTGTGCAAAAATATGTGTGTAAGCCATGCATCGTAAAATCAAAATTCTTCATCTGCGTTCTGAATTTGTTCACGCTAAATTGCCGTTTCGATAACTAGCTCAACATAAACTCTGTTCGAGCGCAGTAACCCAGAAATTCACCAACATTACTACTGCTTCAAGATACAAACGCGTTGTTCAATCAGTAAATAGTGCACTCAGCACATCTCGTTTTATAGTTAATCCAGCTAAGCCCCCGCGAGTTCCGTGCATTTTGAGCGGAATTCACGGCGGTCATTGCACACTGTCAGAACATAGCACAAGTTTTTCAAGTTGTGATCGATTGAGCGACGGCCATTCAATTGGGCCTGAATTGTAGCCTTGGGGTACGGCGCGTGATGCGCCGTTGTGAGGGCTCCGGTCTTCTGTTTGGCCGTCCGCTCCAGCTTTCTTCATTAAGAATCCCTTTCAATGCATGCTCCATTCAGGCAAGTACCGAATGATTCTTGTTAGCCAAAAGGATGAGGGTAGAAGTGCGGGCAATGGCGGAGTTGCATCATACAAAATGCCTCCGCAAAAAAAAAGGAGCTCAAAAACTCTACATTGTTGTGACGTTGATAAAGTGTAGCTGTTTGAAATGTGCAGGTTTATTGCGGCAATTTAGGAATTGGCGTAGAAATCAGATGGGGGTGTAAAAATGGTTGAATGGTAAACATCTCTAAGGTTTCATAAAAAACACTGGAATTGTTCCCAAGAAATTCATAAGAATTTCCATTATTTTTCACTGTTAAAAGAGCGTAAAAGCAAACTCTATTTAACGAGAATATCTTTAATTAACGATTTGAAATGTTTTACATTTAGGATCTATTTACAGATTGTGCTTTTTAAGTCTGTCTTACGCTGGTAACGACCCACAAATTTGCACTCCATACTTCCAACAAAAAATACGCAGTTTTGTGTGGCTAAAATGATCAAATTTTACTTGGAAAGAGCTGAAGCTTGAGGCTTTTGTGAAGAAAAGCAGCTCCTGGCGAAATTGGCAGAAGGGCTTACGCTGCCAATCGTACTGACACGACCACGTAAATTCTTTGAAAGCTCGGCACCTAAATTGTGCCTTTGTCTCTCGCCAACCATTTATTCAAAATTGCGCGCCAACAATGTGTTTCAATCGTTCACTTATTTTCTAAGCACTCAAGAGAACCTGTACTGTGGCCACCTTTGACAATTAGATACAACCCAGGGACTGCTGTGTTGGGGCTTAGCTTTCTGCCGGAAATGAAACGAGAACTATTCGATTGAAATACAGTTTTGAGGTCGCCTACGACTAAAACTTGTAAATTTAAGAGTAATGGGCTTCAGATACATAAAATGGGTGACCTACGATGCATGTGCTATCAATGCATTTACATTCGATTTCAAATTGATTTTTACGCATTTCAGGTGTGGGATGCTTGAAGTAATTTTTTTAGGCGATCTGTTCTAAAATTGAGCGAACTTGAGAGCAATTGACTAACCGAGCCAAAAACGTTGCCTAAGAAAATTGTGTTATCAATGCAGTCAAACGAGATTTCAAATCAATTTTGTTGGCATGTTGAGAAAAGTTTTCTGCAATCAAATAGTTTTAACACTGAGGTGGCAAAATGCGTCAAAATAAATTTTTAGTTTTTTACGTCATTTTGTTCTTGTGTTACTAAAATAACATACTCTGAAAAGGAATGCTATAATTTTTCCATTGTATAATTAATGATTGCGAAATGTTCTCTGTCCGTTAAACTGAGAACCGTGTGAGAGTTTCAAGAGCGCTAAGCACAATAGGCTATATTTTATTGAAGAGCTACAAAATGATTGGAAAAAGTCTTAGCTCTCTAAAAAGTATTTCATTTGAGGAACTTCGGTAGTGAGAAGAACTAAAACTAAAAATTGAGCTTCAAAGTTTTCCAATCATTGGCGATGCCGCCTGAAAAAGTATCGTTTTCTTTAGCGTGAGGCTCGGTCGTTTTTGCTACTTTTATAGTTGACAATTTAACGAAGCTAAGAATTGCTTGAAGTTCGAGTCCAGCGTAGCAGCCTTAGCGTATATTAATGCTGATATATACAGGTCAAGACTCTTCTTAACGACGCTAATGAAAGAGATGCTTGTCCTTGTTTGCTGCAAAGTCTGTGCTGAATAAAATAACGTGTTTCAATTTCCAAGACAGGAGGGTATAAGTTTTAGTGCGAGACGTGCGTGCCATTTTTAAAATAATTTTTCCAAGCAAAAAGAGATCGGGCTAAGGAACAATCTAGGTTGAATGTGTTCGCAAAATCATCGACACTAAAACACATCGAATATTGAATGAACTTGTGAACTGTTAACATCATTTGGTAAATAGTTTTTAAAACTATCGGGTTCGCAAAATTTGGTAATCAGAACTGACAAAGTGTAGGATTCTTTACTTGGAAATAATTCAAAAATACTAGGAAAATACATCACTTGCACCAGTTATACAGCAAATTCCGCTCCATAAAAGTTGAAGTACATGCGTGAACTTCCATTATTTTTAGCGAATTAAACGGGAAATGTAAACACTAGAACATTCCAAAAGAAATTTGGCAACGTGTCGAAGATTCGATAATGCGTTTTCTTTATCCTAAATTCTTGTGAGGATTTAAGTACATGTTCCTTAATTACCGAGGTTGCGTGTAGTTTGGAGGCTAAACGCTGCGAGTGGATGGAAAAGTGTCGTAGAGCAGCTGTTATCAGTAAGGAATCTTGTTCTTGAATAGCTCCAGGAGTTTCTCTAAAGCAAGAGTCGTGCTCCAGACCGAGGCGCGGGTGTTGTACCGCGGGGACTGTCTGTGGGCATTTGTCCGGGGGCCGAGACGCGCCGTTTCTATTCCATATCAGCGCTGTGGGGTCCCAATTAATGGGATTGCTTCTTGCTTCAGCTAAACAGGAGAACATGTTTTTGAAGAACTCCAAAATTTTCAATTAGGGGAACGTTGCTTGTTATGTATCATATTAAAAACAATTCTTTCCATCACACTTGTAAATGCATAAAAGCCACACAATCAACTTGGTAGTTGGAATTGTAAAATTGTAGTTCAATTTATTTTTAGTTATCTAATTGTAACCATTTAATTGAACATTAGCAGCTGACGAGCAACTTCATATTTCAAGACGAATTTCATCTCAATGTGATGAGCTTCCCTGAAAAGAAGTTTTATTGCCCGACACTAATCTAATTGACAACAGAGTTTTTCTGAAAAATTCACAGACTGTTCTGAGTTACTGAAAGAAAAATTTGAATATCCGGTTCTAAAATTTTCAAAAAAAAATACACGAAAATCAATTCTGCGCTTAGGCAATATCAACTTTCGCGTAAAAGTTGTGTGACACTTTCAAACGAGACCATATTCACTAAAGAAGTATTGAGAAGTGTAGTCATTGATGCGACTTCGAATAACGCAGCATTAAAACTGTGCTCTCTCATTTAAACCCCGCATAAAATTTATGACACAAACTTGAATTCTTCCGAACATGAATGTTAAATTTTGCGCTCAGCACGGATGATCGTAATCCATGTATGTAGTCTGATAATTTAAATTCAATCACATTCAATTTTTCAATTTACTTATTCATATCACATTCAGTTTCCTACTCTAATAATGCAAAACTACGAGCATTAAGAAGAATTTCTAGCACGAACGTCGATCAAAAAGGAGAGAAAACGAGCACTTTTATCGAGCAGCTGCAGCAGCGACAGGAAGTTTGTTTCTCCAATACACGGGCCTCGGCCTTGTGGATCTGTAAAGATGGCAAGTCGGCGTCAGAGAGCAGGATCAAGGACAGGTTTATTGCTGTGATCAAGATCAGCAAACAGGTGCCAGTGCGGTAGGTAACGAAGCACCTGCGCCAACAACAAGAGGAGAATACCTCACGCCGCTGTTACAAGGACTTTAAATTGCTCAGATTACGCCCGTCTCAGGGCGGCTCGCCGTGTAAATGCGCTCGCAGCGCCGCTGCCTTCAGCAAAGTAGGCTCGTGAGCAGCTGCTGTACTAATGCAATAGCTCCCTACTCAGAGTTGTTCTGTATTGATTGAATGCATGAGATCAGTAACGTACGGAAATGCTCGTTCTATTTACCTGCTCATCATAATAGTTGTTATCTTCTTTGCTACTTGGAACTGCTCTACAAGTGCAATAATTTCCTACTCATGATTATTCTGCAACGATCGGAACTGCTCTACAACTGCAATAATTTCCTACTCATGATTATTCTGCAACGATCGGAACTGCTTTACATGTGCAATAATTTCCTACTCATGATTATTCTGTAACGATCGGAACTGCTTTACATGTGCAATAATTCCCTACTCATGGTTATACTGGAACGATTGATTGCATGAGATCAGATACGTACGAAAAGTTCCCCCACCGAAATAGTTGTTATCTTCTTGCCCGTTCTTTAGCTCGTTGGTTCATTTTTCAAATGGATTTTTGGTTTTACGTCATCAAACTTCGATGTTCTATGGCCAATTAATGTAAGTTTTGCTGTTGATATTTTTATTGGTTCAAGTTTTTCGTGAGGAATATATGCAGTGTGTAGTAGGAAATTTAAATTCTGATTTTAAAAGTTTTGCACATAGTCTACGATAGGATGCAGTGCCGGTACTCGTTACTGGGATTCCTACAGTTTCCGATTTATGTTGCTTCTCGTTGATGAATCGCGAGAAAATTTGAATATGCAAAATTTTCTCCTAGAATCTTTGAAATTTTAAAAATGTGGCTCGCTTTTCGTCTAAAACGCCTCATAGGTGAGATACTTCGCCACATAAAAAATTCTACCTCAACCCATCAATTAATCATACGGCAGCGAACATTAAAAGTTGCCTCACATTGAACATGTACTTCAATAACAAAACGTATTCAAAGTGTACACTTATACCCATTAATAACTTACTTGTTTGCAAAGCTGCACTAGTTTCTAATGACTTTAGCTCAACACCCCAATTGCTCCGAAAAGAAAGATAAAGCTGTAGCCTAATGTACAGTATGTATCACAAAAGCTCGAACCGAGCATTTATTTTCCCGTGTCAGTAATACCATCATAAGAATACCCTTATCAGTAATGCCATCATGATTTTGCTTGAAATTAAATGCTTAAGGTATTCTTATGATGATATTAGAGATAGGGGAAAACAAATAATCGGTTCGGTTTTTTGTTGGACATATGGTATAATTACTCTCCTGAGTATCCCCTGCTTGATTCAGAGTAAGAACCTCCTCAAATACTAGTGTTCTCAATTACCGCATATTTTCATACACGTAACGCTGACAAGTGTAGCATTTTCATTTCGCTCTTGTCGGTCCGTAGCGCGAACGTTTGCTGGCGCGAGCTCTGATGATCAGACACGCTTTTCACCCACACAGTTTCTTCCTATTCCTCCTCGTCGCTGTGACTGCGCTCTTATGCCGAGATAAGTGATTCTTCTGTGAAATTCGTTTGAACATGTTTACTTTTTATCCCTTCTCGTTAACACTCCCATCCTCTTGTTTCTTACTCTCACATCTTCTTACTTAAACTCCCGTCCTCTTCTTACATACACTCCCATCCTCTTCTTATTTACACTCCCGTCCTCTTCTTACTTACATTGCCATCCTCTTCTTATTTACACTCCCGTCCTCTTCTTACTTACACTCCCATCTTCTTCTTACACTCCCATCCTCTTCTTACTTACACTCCCATCTTCTTCTTACTTACACTCCCACCCTCTTCTTACTTACACTCCCATCTTCTTCTTATTTACTCTCCCGTCCTCTTCTTACTCACACTCCCATCCTCTTCTTACATACACTCCCATCCTCTTCTTACTTACACTCCCATCTTCTTCTTACTTACACTCCCATCCTCTTCTTATTTACACTCCCGTCCTCTTCTTACTTACACTCCCATCTTCTTCTTACTTACACTCCCATCCTCTTCTTACTTACACTCCCATCTTCTTCTCACTTACACTCCCACCCTCTTCTTACTTACACTCCCATCTTCTTCTTATTTACACTCCCGTCTTCTTCTTACTTACACTCCCATCCTCTTCTTACTTACACTCCCATCCTCTTCTTACTTACACTCCCATCCTCTTCTTACTTACACTTCCATCCTCTTCTCACTTACACTCCCATCCTCTTCTCACTTACACTCCCATCCTCTTCTTACTTACACTCCCATCCTCTTCTTACTTACACTCCCATCCTCTTCTTACTTACACTTCTATCCTCTTCTCGCTTGCACTCGGATCTTTTTCTCATTTCCACTCCCTTTCTCTTTTCCCGCGTAGGAAGCATTGTAGAAAATTTAATGGATTTTCAAGACATGTTCAGGAGTTTCACAACGAGTGCTCCAGCTTTCCTCCCCCTCGCACGGGAACAGCTCCCCGCAGCGCCACCATCTGCCCCCCGCTGTGGGGGCGCAGCTCCCCCACTCCCCCCTACCTCGCGCCTCCCCAACCACTTTTAGGTCCCTGAAACTGGAGGGCCGCCGCACGTTTTTTTGGCGCGTTGATAGCGACGTCTTCCCTGTTTCTTGCGACGGGCTCCATTTCTGTGAACTGCTCGCGTTTGTGCGACTCTTCATCACTCTTCATCAAAAGGGGCCTGACAATTTTGCCAATTTTTGCCATTATTCACTTACGTTTCTCTAACATGCAATTTTTATCCATTTTTTGTTCTCGAATATTCTTGCCTGCGAAGGATGCATGGCTCATGATATTTTTTAATCTAGTTTTTAAACTTCAGGCTTCCTATTTAAAAGTGAATAAAATTTCTGCATATGTTCTAAGTTAAAAAAAAATGAAACCCGCGTTTAATGTTCAAGGTTTATGAGATAGTTTTCTTTCAAAATAGTTTCTATCAATAAATTAACTAAGCAATGCGATGCTTGATGTGCAACTCATTTCCAAAGGAGGCGATATCCTCTGTAAAGACGACATTTATGTCGCATAATCATGAAAAACTGATTATAGCAGTAGGTCTTACGATATTTCTACTGCAATTGTATTAAAAAAAAACACGACCGTGCAATAAAACAGACCGTATGTTGAAAATCTAAACAATTTAAACGAGCAACATATTTAATTTCAACTACATATGCGGAGATGATCTTTAGCATTTGAATTCCGGGAGCAGCGCAAGCTGAATTCAAAGTTTCTAGATTCGCTTGGAAATAACGCTAGGCAGGCAGGCGGGGGAGACGACGCAGGTCGCAGTACTCACAGCTATGAGCAGAGCCTGGCCTCGTCAGGCAGTGCGTGCATCGCGCGTCTGTCCTCATGCCCTCAAGCCAAATTTCGCTTCACGGATTACAATTTCTCTGCTTTTGAAAGTGGCCATGACACGGCATTTGCAGAGCTTCCTGCGTTGTGAATGGAATGCCTTCATCTCACTATGTTAACAATTTTGCGTGATTCTTAAGTGTGTGTTTGTACATGCTAAGTTTTCTGAAGTTTGGTTTTGGTTTGAGTTTGGTTCCGCTGAGCTTTGGGCCAATATGGCACTATATGCTGTAGTGATTTGGTTATATCGTGAATGGCCACTCTTCTGATACTAGATTTATAACAATATTCGTGGTGGGTGTGTCAATTCTAACCTAAGTTCTTTTCAGTTGATTTGTCTTACGATCATTGGTATATTTTCTGACCAAAACCAGTAAGTCAGATATTTTCAAATAAATTTGAAGATTTAATCCAACATAACATAATGGAGAGTAGCTTAGGTCACCCATAACCACTTAATTATGGTGCTTATGGGTGACCATGGAGCACTTAATGCTCCAGGCTTTCTCTCTTCAATGCTGTGCATTTGAAAATATGTAAAGGAAAAATTCGGTTCAAGATTGCCCTATGTTTTAGCTTCTTAAGCCGCCCTACACAAACCGACAAAAAACGTTAAGTCCTGCGTGGTGCACTGCTACGACAACGTAAATTCTTAAAAAAATGGTTTGAAAAAATCCACCACGGGCCCACAGGTTGATTTACTCAAATTTGGCAATTGTACTAGACTTAAAAAACAATCTTCTTCTGTATCGCTTGCGGTAAATAAATTGTCTAAAATTATTTAAAAATGCAGCTGTTGGGCGAGCCATCACTTGGGCTAACGTGTGTGCGTGAGGTCATTTGTGCAGCAGCTGTTGAAGCGCCCTCGGCATGTGCTTTCGCTGCTGGTTTCGAATTTGATTTACAAAATGAGTCGGAATTGAGTGTAGCTGCTCCGCTGATTTGGAAATATTAGGTAAAGAGATACGACGCTTGAAAATCTGTTCTGCAAATTTATTTCATCCCCCACATCCCACACATTTACGTCAACATCGTCCGCCACATCTACGTTCACCACATCCCACACATCTACGGCAACATCGTCCGCAACATCTACGTTCACCACATCCCACACATCTACGGCAACATCGTCCGCAACATCTACGTTCACCAAGTTCACAACGTCCTCAACGTCCACCACAACCACCACGTCCTCAACGTCCACCACATCCACCACGTCCTCAACGTCCACCGCTTCCGCCCCACTCAGCACCTCCACCAGCAGCGCTCCCCCTCTGCCGCAGAGAGCACTCGGAACACAGGCGCCAGTGACGCTCTCGAATTAAGCTAGTAACCGAATTATTCGAGAGCACCGGCCTCCAGTCGCTCCTTAAGTTGGCGATTCTTCGTGTCATGAAGTAAAGAATTGGTCTCCCTCTCCAGTGATTCAATCAGCCAACTTTATGACGTCCGTTAGAGACCTGCTGAAATATGTTCCTCGTGCGAACGCAGGGTCTCCAGCAACGCTTCTAAGTACCGCTGTCATTGCTTCATCTATGCATTGACTTGATGAGAATTGAAATCTTAGTTTGTCCAATATTCTGATGCAAGCGTGTTTTTTCTCACTCACTTTCAATTGTTGAGTTCAGATATATGTGTGTAAGGTTCATTGATTCAGTTCATGCATTTTAATTGAAATTTCATTATTTGCAGATCATCTACACGTCGATCAAGAATTCTTCTATAAATCTTAACAATTTAAACAATTTACTTACCGCACGCGATACAGCAGTAGATTGTTTCTTAAGTCTAGTAAAATTGACAGATTTGAGCATTGCTACTTTGGGCCCGAAGACATAAGTTCAGTGACTTCTACAGCATCCTATCATCAGCGCTATTCTAAGGTGAGCAATTATGTTTAACAGAATTCACTTAACCTAGTTGCGCACTAGACCGATCAATAAATTTGTTAGCTGAAGGTTCGATGCTTAATTTTACAATAAAAATTTTCATTGGCTAGATATGAGCAATATATCCTCGAAAAGACTTGAGAACAGACTTAAGCACTTTGTCATTAATTATGGCAAATTACCCTATCAGGATTAGTCATTTAGCAGAAAATATTTGACTTGATTACCTTGTGTGGTTAATATTCCGACAGAAAGACTGATTCAAGATTAGTTTGGAAGCTTTGTAAGAACTTTTTTACGGATCTCAGCAGGGACTGAAATCGTGAAAATACTTGAATGCATTAATCTAAGTTCATTTAGTTGTAAGCCCAACATGTTAGAATTTACAAGACTCTGAAAAACACTTATCCAACTTTGGGACTTGCATTTCTAAGCTTGAAGTGCTATTTATTCATGAAAGGCGTCAAAATGCAGGCCCAAATTACCATCTGATCCAACACGTCTAGGAAAAGCCGTATTTCACACCTATCAAGAAATTTCTCATTGGACGATCTCACGGCTGTACCGCAGGACGGCCATTAACCTAAAATTAAGTTTCCCTCGCGTTTTTTAAGCGAGCGATGATTGCAACGGAGCGGAAAGGAGGACCACCCACGGCTACCCTGATGCCTCTCTCTGAGCTGCTCCACGCCGTCGCTCTCATGGAGCGCCGGGCGCTTGAATGGCGGCCGTGAGTGAATTTAGGCGCCCCTCAGAGGACCGTGATGGATTGCTTCTCTGCAGCGCTCTTGTCTGCACCTCACACGCCCTCGCCACTTCTGTACACGCCCTGTACATTGTACACACGTCAAGGCCACGTGTACACGCCGTAGTAGTTTGTACACACGTCCAAGTTCCTGCTGCACTCTTGCTGTACACGCCCTGGTCACAGCTACACTCACGTGGTACACACGCCCTGGTCACAGCTACACTCACGCTGTACACACGTCCATCAGCACTCACATTTACTCTGTTTTTTCTTATCCTCTTCAACAACATTTCTCACAATTTTTCTGATGCACACGCTCTCAAACACTTTTCCAGCAGCTGTTTAGGGGTAAACGTATGCAAAAATACTTTACCCCTGCTGGTTTATTCTGACACAGGCCTGCTAAGGCACTACAAAGTTTCCCTAAGGCAGCACGCAGCCTTGACTTTCCAGTGGAATGAACATCATGAGACAAAGGTTTTCGGCGCAACAGTGCGCCTGCGAAGGTTGAAAATTGCCAAAGTGCAGGATTGTAGAATTGGCAAGTGTTATACCAGCGGGAAACTTTCACGCCTACTTTCATCAGCCCGCCAATGTTGGAAGTTTTTTCTTCTTAACATTCCAATAAAAAACACCACAAAGTTCGTTTGATTGCGCCGCTTGCTCATCACGCACTTCCTCCAGCCTAGCACGAACAATTTCACGCGCGAAGTCACACCTACAAGGTTTTGTGACAGCTGAGAAACGGATCGTTTTGAAGACCACAGCTTGGTGCACATCTCGTCCAGATGAGGAGAAGCCGAGGAGAGGGCATCTCCATGGCAACCACATAGGCGTCTCTGCCTCCAGTCTCGGGAAACGTTACTCGAGCCCTGAAAGTCTCAATGCTCCAGGTTTTCCCTCATCGATGCTGTGCAGTTAAAAACAGGTTGCGAAAATCGGAGCATTTCTGTGGCATGTTGAAATGGCTCACGGAAGAAATTCGTACCGAGATAGCCTTATGTTTTAGCTTGTTAAGCAGTCCTACACAAACCTACAAAATACCGGGCAGTGTTCGAAATAAATGCAATGTAACAAGTTTCGCGTGACAATCACATAGTATGATTTTTCATCATTCACCCTCTGATCGTTCAATAAGATTAATAAGCAGAATTTTTCCTTTCCCATCCTGCATGAAGCAAAAAACATTGATAGATACAACATCGACAAAATCAACTTCAGCGCATCCGATTAGCTGTGGATTCGCAGAAATAAAAATTATATACTCTGCGAACAAAAATTACTCGTGATAAACTTCAAACTGCTTCTGAAAATTTTCAACTCTACTACGTATAGAGAGGTAGAAATTATTGCATATAAAAAATATGCATGGTAGGGTCACATATATTTGGGCATAGCTCGTCATCACAGCAAACAGAACATGAAGTTCGATGCAGCTCTTCATCTCGTAAGTTCGCTAGCTACGAAGAAAAAACATAAAAGACGCCCCTAAACTTCATTACTGGGTTCTCTCAAGCTAAACATTGTTACACTAACAGCAAATTTGTTCATTACTGTTCACCACAAGCTGAGGGGCACGAAAAGCATTTAAAAAGTTCATTTAGCATTTGAGATTGATTTGGACTGCTCACCTGTTGGGTTAACATTAAACATTGGGTTAACATTAAAGTTACGAAAATCCACTCTTCTCACCTGCTCATATTTGTTCATCTCGAATTTACAGTGAACAACTGGCGAAAATTCCTTCGCCAGAACAGTAGCGCGAAGCAGTTATTGATGAGCAGTGCAGCTTCCTAGTACTGAAATCCGCGCCTGCGCCTGAAAACTTGAGATAAACGAGACATGAATTGGACCAGCCCTCATAACTCGGGTCATAAGAGGCAGGCCATCATTGAAGTTTAATTTTTTCAAGTTATGGATGAGAGTGCGCGTAATTACAAGGGCTTTAATTGATGATTAACGGAACCGAGCCTCGGTTTTATGACTCAAAAGCGCGTTAATACGAATCATTTTTGGCGAGCACGCTGTTTGAAAACGTTCTTAAAGCTCCTTGCTGCCTGCATGCTTAATTGGAGCTCCGTGGCCCGTGCTGTGCAGCGAGCAGGGCGCAGATTTGGGGTTTGGCTTCCATTAATTACATCGAGGGAATGGGCCGTGTTCAGCACGAAATTATTTCCCGCACAGCTCTCGAGAAAAATATTAACGTCTCAGTTGCCAGACGTGATTAAAATGCAAGATCTAATCAAACGTGGCTTAGGTACATATCTAACGTAGTGATAATGTAATCAAACGTGTTTAAGAGGCAGCGTCATTAAGATCTGTTTAAAAATCAAGATGTATGTGAAAATACCTTTATAAATAGAATTATATACATGTTTTCAGGTTTATAATTCAGACAATAGCTTCTCATCGTAGCAATAGGAACATGAGATTTGCATTGGTGAAATGCAGAAGAGCTTTCGCTAGAGACGGCGCTCAGGTTTGAGCGCTAAACAAACTGATTCATAATATGTGACAACCACCTCTCTTATTTTGAAAGTTCCTGTAACGTGGACATCTCTGTGATTGGGTCATGAGAAACTTCATCATTCAGTGATTCGACGACAACTCCAAAAGCTTCAGGAAAAGTTAAAAACGCATTCGACGAAATAATGTAAGAAGTCTCGAACCTCCTGTGAGAAAACTGAGGCACAAACACAAGGGATTATGAGCGTTGTATTCAGCAATGAGCGCGTCTTACAGGCGGTGCTCTCGCGAGAACAATAAAGGTCACCGTGGGCCGCTTTTAGTCAACATTAATCCGACATTACCGCGCTTTTCTTCCCTCAAACTAATTAGGAGAGATTAATTTGAGGTGATTACAAAGAGAACGCTGAGAGATTAGGCTTGGAGAGCCAGGGGACGCAGGTGAAGGGCAGGTGGGCGTCTAGTGGGGAATCGCAGAGATGCGTGAATTTGAAGTCCCAGGTACCTGGTTTGAAACGAATTCATCTCATTGTAACGCTGCGACGGACAACATAAGGGTTTCTTCGAAGTCAGATTGGTTACGCTACGTGCTAGTTTATGATTTGAAAAATTTATGATATGTACGAGAGCAAAAATTGTCTGAAAATCCGGTTCGTGAGTAACGAACACTCAGGAAGTTCCACTGCTTAAATTTTGCGAGAGGGAAATGGGATTTTTGAGTGACGATCGCTGTATGCGTTGTGAGTGCGACAGGTTTTTAAGCTAATATAAACAAAGTGTTTGTAAGGAGCCTAAAAATTCAGTTACCCTCAAAATTCTATGGATGCAGGAGAATGGGGAAGTGTGTTATGCCATTGG
>JACJUY010002519.1:14824-72211 GCA_014220935.1 Platorchestia sp. MABIK | reverse complement strand
TTAATCTGTTCAATCTATCCACTCTGTTTAATCTGTTCAATCTATCCACTCTGTTCATTCTGTTCACCTTGTTTAATCTGTTTAATCTGTTCACTCTGTTCAATACGTTCATTCTGTTCACCTTGTTCAATCTGTTCAATCTGTTCACTCTGTTCAATCTGTTCAATCTGTTCAATCTGTTCACTCTGTTCAATCTGTTCAATATGTTCAATATGTTCAATTTGTTCTATCTGTTCACTCAGTTCATTCTATTCAATCTGTTCACTCTGTTCATTCTGCTAACTTTGTTCATTCTGCTGACTCTTCACTTTGTTGGACTTGTTCACTCTCTTCACTCTGGCTTCCCTGTTTGATCTGTTTGATTTTTGAAGTGAGAATTTGAGGGGTCGAGGAAATTTGAGATGATGGCTTCATTATTGAATTATTCGAAGAATTGACTTGAATTTTTTTCTACCGGAAACAAATTGAAGGGAAATCAATAACTCCTATTTCTAATCCTCTGTGTGAATTTTCTGTCCATCTTTCTTTTCTGCAGTTGTACTTCAGAGAGTTTACACTAAAGTTATATTTGAGACTAATCGCGCTTAGCTTTGCTCCTGCACTGCATTCCACTTGAGCATGGCGCGCTATCTGGAATCATTTCTCCACATACATTGCACCTTATGACATTTTAGCGCTCTTCGCACGCCCGTTTGTTAGCCGGTTATCGTTTTTTTTAGACTCGAGCATTTGATGGGGGAATTTTTCATATTCTTTAAGATTTTTCCATGAAACTTTTGAGGGCACAATACAGTTTTTACGGGCACCGCTCGAGCGCTTATCTCTGACTTTATTTTCGTCAGGGCATTCGTGTTTTGTCCGGTGGCTTCGAAAAAATGGCTTCCGGCTCCAAAGAACTCCTGGCTTCCTTGATAAACTTTTGCCGCTCTCCCGTTCGAGTTATTGACTTCCCTTCCGTCATCGAAAACTTTTTCAATTGCCCGCCGTTCCGAGAAAACTTTAAAATTATCATTCATTTCCAAATCTTGACTAGAAAATGTAAAACAAAATGCCCTTCCTAATGTAGCAGCCATGTCTTTTTCCGCTGAATAAAACAAGTTTCAAAATCTGTAGCATAATGTCATACTTTTTGTGGATGCATTGGTTCAGGAAGTATTTTGTCTCTCGTCGTCAATTGAAGCAATCGGAGTATGAGAGTAATTTTAAAGTCGTCGGTCTGCTAAATTCTACAGGTTGTGACAATAATTTTTTCCATCTTCATGTCGGAATAGAAAGTTTCATTTAACCTTGAAAACATTCAAAAGTTTGTGATCATTTGATCCATCTGAAAATTAAGTAAATTTACGAACAGAATTTCAGCATTTGTGACTCAATTGCATAGGTCATGTATCTTATTCAGCACAACCGATGCTTACGATGCGAGCAAAATTTTATTCTTAAAGAGAACTTTATAGCACAGTGCAGCGTGATGTGAATAAGAGATATTTACAATCGCAGGCAGCCAGCTCCAAATGACAACAGATGAAAGCAGGGTAAATTATAACGATAAACCATTCTAATCGAAAAAACGTAATCGCGATGATAGGACAACGATGTTGACCATGGCATCTGTGAGAGTTAGATTTAGTCTTTAAATTTTAGCCTCTATGAAAGTAATAGCCGTAGTGGATTAATGCACATATAAATTTTATTTATACCCTTCAAAACTTTTAACCAGCAGAGCATGAAGTACATGATGATTGTATTTGTGATACGTGTTTTTCAACCGCACGGGTTTGAACATAACATTTGAATCACAGTTAGACTATAGGTTAGATGAATTTGTCGCCTCCCTAAATGAAGAATTAATGTACGCAAAATTCAAGAAGCAGTGACACCCGTCTCATAGACACCCTCATTGCACAACTTCCATCGTTCGGTGAATCATCAGGTATAATTTTTTAACGTCATAAACTGCCCAATCAAATGAGTTATGTGCTTTATCGAGCATTTCCTAATCTCGTCATTTTTTCACTGTGTGTGTACGTAAGTTTTCTATCAAAACGTGGCCCAGAGTTGGTGTTTGAGCAACGAAAAAATATGCCGTCCTAATTGTACATAGAGCTCAGCCAGCAGATGAGATACAGATACACGTAGTAGAATGAATGAAAATTAACCAGCTGCATTTGTCGACTTTTTAACCGGAATGACTCACAGGTATACTATGTTTATTAGTATGATGTTTTAATTACAGGAGTTATTGAGCAGTTTATCGTAGCGAAATCGGAGACATACGGAGCATGCAAGGTTCGTTTTTGATGTAAACCCAAATACTCTAATCATTTTATTTGAAATTTTATATTCAAAATTTCTCACATCAGATGTGATACTGCGTGGCTTGTTAGTCTCAATATTAATTTAAATACGTATACGTGATGCAGTATTTTTCGTTCCCCCTCACGCTATCTACCCAGCGAACTCGTCGAAAATGGTCGCGTTTGTTTGGGCGGTTCCAGGGAAAGTCAGAACTAATTCCATATTTGCCCAGCGATGGACACACATTCCATCAGTTTCGTGTATTAAAATACCTCCTCCAAAGTCTACACATGGCTGTTCCGAGGGAGAATTTTGCCCTCGCGTCCACCGAGCCGCAAAAAACTCCCTCGACAGCGGCGGCAGTTACGTCGATAATTATGTTCCTAATGGAGGCTCAACGAATGCCTCTAAATTGAAGCCTTGCAGAGCGAGCTTGGTAATTTTGTTTGTCGGTAAATGTCACCGCAGCTCGGGGTTGTCGGCCTGTCTCGCCCTCCACATGTCACGGGGCACCGCACGTGCTCATAATTTGCAAGCACGCGCGCCTCAAATTGCCCACTCGCGAGCTGTGCTAGCGTTTTGTTAGCGCAACCCAATGTTGCCGTGCAGTTATTACGAGCCTTGTCTCCACTCGTGCTCGGTGGGTTGTCGGCAAGTGGGGGTGCGTTAAAGAATATTTCTGATAGTAGCATCGCCAAGGGGAATTGTTTTAGGTAGTTTCTGACGAAACCAGTATCACAATTACCAAATTGATCTTCATGCGCGAAGTAAGAAAAAAATAATTACGTTTGTAGGATGTTATACTTGATGCTTGGGAGTAGAAATTAATAAGTGCATTCAGTCACTCCCCATAAAAATGGTTTCCCCGAATCTAGGTACAAAGTGCACTGAGATGATTCCTATAAACCCTCACATCGCCTCGACTAAATACTTCAGAGCATAGACAACAGCAATCTCATCACAGCGTTTCCTGCGAACAGCGCATGTATACAAAGACCAGCGACACAAGGTAACTTCATCCCTAACGTCGAGGAACCCTTCGCTAAGGGAACCTGCATCACTTCTTCAGAGCTATGAGGTAACTCTACTACCTGAAAATGATGAGAGTTACGGAGACGTGGTGTAGAGGGCAACCCTGTGAGCTCCGTGCGGGTCCCCACGCATTCTGCGGCCGAGTTTGCTCTGATGACACATGGGCCGGCGATTGAAGCAAATTATTGCGTGGTCTTCTGGCCTAATGGATTTTAGACATGGAGAGCAGCATGCCGGGCCCCCGTCATTACTGAACATTTATGGCCTCACTTACATGACAAAAGTTTTAAATGGGACCGACAAATGAAAGGTTTTATCCGCTTAACTCGGCTAATGCAACGTCGCAACTTGCTCGAAATTGGGGTGATTTTAAATCAAGAGATCTTTGCAATTTATGGCAGCCGCATATTTGTCGGAATGAAGCAGAAAATCTGCATCTTGGTTGAAGGTAAGTTTGAAGGACCTGTTTTCTGTGAATGTCTGTTTAATTAACTTCCCGGAATTCTTCCTGGAATTAACTTTAAGAAGTAACTTATTGGTGCGTCTAACCGGTTAGCCGGAATTCAAGCGGTAAAATCGATGAGCTCGGTTCCCATCAGTGGGATAATTAGAGCATTTGAAATAAGAAGCATATAAATATATCATATGAAAATATTCATGATTTGTTAAACTGCTGTTCCAAACTTAACCGAGACCTGCAGTATTACGTGAACATGAGAAAGCAAAGAAATTCATGCTTAATAAATCAATACATAGACCATGTTTCAGTTTCGCTTCGAGCAGATTTTCGTTTAGGGTTCGAGTTACATTGCAAATCTTCTTGCGTTAGTTGTAATTTTTTATAAAATAAGAGGTTATAGAGTTAGTGAACGTTATTTAGAAAATATTATCAATTTACTTTCATCTTTAAAACTTTGGTTAATAGTATGCGTTTGAACTCTGCAGCGCACAGCACTCTAAATATCTGCCAAGACCAAAGATTTATTTTTTTACACTTACTAGATAACTGCAGACAATTTTGTTTTCATTAAAATCTATGCAAGCGTTATGAATAAAGGTTTGAATCTGTAAACGATCGATGCGAAATTAGAAAAGTTAACGTACTCAAAATATGAGTTTGGGACCAGGCATGTTCAAAGTAAGAAAAAAAATTCTCTCGTTAATTTTTGCAGATGGCTTATCTCATGAGATACAAATATAGTTTCTATGGGAATTGGCGATCCCATGTAAAAGATGCGACGTCTCGGTCTTTTGATAAGGTGTTTTTTGTAGAAATAACAGTTCTTTTTTATTTTGTTGTGGACCATTTTTAAATTCATTTCTGTCGTGTTTTCCAACACCTCTGACTTTATTCTTCAACTTTTATCTTGTTTTAAAAATTTATTTCCAAACTTACAGCTTCCCTGAGCATAGTTTCTTGAGAAGGAACACCCCTAGTGCATAGATTCTCAGCTTTCTTAACTCCAAACTAAATGGTGCTTTCCTTTTTTCTCTCTTTGGAACCTCTTTGCCGGGGTTAGGCAGGCTTAAGTTAACTTATCTTATTATCTCGCACAGATGGCGACAGCAAAAATACAGTAAGAAGGGTTCAGAGCCTCACAGAATACCAACTCTCATTCCCAAATACTCAATTTCCTCCTCGTTTCTCGAAAAACAAGATTGATCCTGAAGCCTAAAGACTGAAGTCCCCCATTAACGTAACTGAGTGTTACCTCAAATCGACCATCAACGAGCTGAGAGGTTCACAACGCCGCCACAAACCATTTGTCCGCTTGAAGGAACTCAATAAATTCATGGTTTATGAGCGGTATAAACCTTACTGATGTGTCATCAACATTGCCTTATCTCCTGTAAACGTGTTCCGAGAGGGTGATTGTAGTGCGGGTTCCAATAGTGGCGGTGCGAGCCTTCGTCCGCCTGCCTCGCTGATTTCTGCGCCTTTCTTGAACATTTGCACTGCCGAAGTTGCTCGTCACACGTTGTGCGGATGCTGAGGCCTCTATTTCTGATGCCTGCCACTCCTGATCGCAAGCATCACTTATAGCAAATCAGTCGAGTTACTATTAGGTATCAGTTACTACTAGTCAAGTAATCAGTCGAGTTATTAGAGTTTATCACGGGCTTGTATAGCACAAATTTTATTTATGGTGATGATCGGGTGCAATGAAAAATACAGTATCTTCGTTTTTGTTTGTTTTCGCAGCATCTCAGAGGTCCTTAATTAAGCTTCAAAAACAAACAAAACAAACACAATTATCGTTCCAACCATGTTTAATTAAAAAAAAGGCGTACATACTCGTATATCAAAGATTACACATGTGTAAAATGTAGAACGCTTTTAAGTTAACGGGAAAATCAGAAAAGCTTCAAATCTTAATAAGAAGTTTCATCTGTATGGAAACTGTTGGTATAAAGTCCTTCATTAATTTAACATGCGCCTGAAATTGGTGAGATTCATTGGGAAATAAAACGAAAACAGTGCGTTTTGTGCGAGAATAAACTGACGAAACTTTTCGTTAGTTTCTGATTTATTTAGAGAGACAGGCTCCAGGAAAACAGGGAAGAAATTGTTGCCTCTTTCCATAGTAAATGGGTGAAACCTTAACATCATTTGCAAGCTAATGTACTCTAAATCTAAATAGCTGTAGAAAACGTCACAATTCACCTTCTTAAAAGCAATGATGAGAAAATTTTCAACAATATTATAACTATAAACATAAATTAGTTAAACTCCACGTGACGTCATTAAAACTAAACGGAATTTCCCTTTACATGCCAAAAGAGTAATATGATGCGGTACAATGAACTTTTACTGAGCTGCAACAACTGGCGTGTATACCTACAATAATACTTGCAGCAACGAACTTTTCCGCTTGGGTTAACTGCCTCACATGTCGGGCTGACACTTCGGTAGATACGAATACCTCTCTGACATTTAAAGCCTAAGATAAATTAAACTTTACATCAGGCTATCATAGCCTAAAAATGTAGGCCCGATAGGGAAATAATAAGACTATTCTTTTTAATTTTGGTGAGAAATATACTCGTATAAGATGTAAGCCATACAGGAAAACTGATTAAGACTTTCTTTAAATTTTTGATGAGAAATATACTCGTAAATATCATTCTTACTAACGCTGGCTACTGTGAGGTTTAAAACGCCAGCACTGAGCACAAAAACAGAACGGTATAGACTATGACTGAGCCAGACACCTCGAAACATACGCCTGTCCTGGAAGTCTCATCACATACTCATGCGAAGGCCCGATGAGAAAGGAGCATCCCTCTCACCTGTTATTAGTTCCCCTTTCATTAAAGTCCTCTCATCAGCCCCTCATTGTAACGAGCTGACTTCTGCTTCCTAGGGGCCTCCTCGTCTAGCGCCCGTAAGAGACCAATTGAAGACGTTTTATAGGGGACAATATTCATTAAAGCATTCATTAAGACATTCCTTGTAGACTTGTAATGACTCAATTAACAAGTAACCTGGAGAAACTCAGCAGCCATCCTGGCAATCTGAAGCAGATGAGCGTTTTCTGCGCTGGGGCTGGTGGCGGACGCTAGGGAAATGTGGTCTGGTGCACCTGCATTCCCTGAACTCTTCGGCAATCCCATCAAACAGGCTGTAAAAAGAGCGATATCTGTCAAGGGTGAAGTTATTTCCGTAGGCACGGCATTAGCGAGCGCTGTTGAAGGAGCTCTTTGAAGCTCTTTTTCTCGCAACACTGTGTTCTTCGAGCACTTCGATCATGAGCCTCGTATGGTAAACAGGTGCGGGTTAAATTCTTCGAGGAAATTTTGGTCGATCAAAAGAAGCGTTAGGATGATACATGTATGCATTGTTAGAGAGATGCGATATTTGAATTTTTACACTTGCCTAAAATAACCCCATTATGTTCCTAAATATATGTCAACCAGTAGTGGGATGAGTACTTCGCAGAAATTTCTTCTATCTGATGAAAATTTAGGAAAATAAATGTATTTGCAGAACATTGCAATATGTCAATTAATGCACCTGTCATCTGAAATACTTTCAAATGTTTTGAAAGAAGCTGGTAAGTACGTTTACCTTTATATCTAAATGGCTGCATAAATTTGCTTTTTCTTAACCTTTTTTTTTAAACTTGAACATTTGATCTCTTGAACCTATGTATACGCCAGAAAATATGAACGAGAAAAATGGTTCTCTACGAAAAAAAAACGTTCAAGAGTTCCATTCGCACGCAAAATTCCTGAGCAAATTTTATTTACTCATCAGCATAAATGCCACTTGGGAACACTGAGCAGGAACCTGTGTGAGTGTATCAGCAAACTCACAAGACTGACTCTCAGTCTTCATTAAGAAGAAATCTCTTCGTTCGCCTTAAATCCGTAAAAAATTTTCGAGAGAGATGTATAATATCTCACTTTTAAGTAGTTCCACTGATATAAATGTAAATCAAATTAACCGTTTTTGAACGAATTTACACGGATGTTATTTAGTTACTTTCATGAATCTAGCATCATACATCTTTCATAAACTTATTGATTACGCTGTAAAACAATGCCGTCAAGTTTCTCTATGAATGATCATTTTCAATCACCGACTTCTAAAAAATAAAAAACCTAAATAGCCGTATGGCATGCTTCCTATGAAAATAAACATTCATAAAATTTTCATGAACCGCTTCATTTTTACAACTGCGGTGTAATTACATTGACTTCTCAGCTTCTTAAACTAACGGAAATGCAGTGAAATGCAAGGCCTTTGCTAGTAGAGGAGTTTCCCCACAGCCCCGTAATCTTCATTTTCTACTACATATCACCAGAGGAGCTGCATGCTTTTGAGAAGTCGTTAACGGAACTCGCAGCGAGGGTTTTCTTGTCTTATCAATGGGGACAACAAAAAACGGATGCACTTTGAAGGCTTAGAAAATGAATGCGCTTGTACACCCATACGCATGCCTGGAAAAAACCTGTCGCTCATTTCGACATTATGTAACCAACACAGAGCACTTGGCCTTTTGGGAAGAAATTCTTTGGAGATGAGGAAATGGTTGAGCGGAGCTCGCTACCGAAGCCAGGGACAAGGAGGTTGGAATATCTACTGGGCAAGGAACTTCTGTGCACCTAATTCTTGCACTAGCAGACAGTAAACTTAGAAACTTGAATTGTTTCCCAACAAATGAAGGTTACTCGTAACATTTATAGTTGTGTGGTGCGAAATACCATGCACGTGTGGTGTGCAACAACATTAAATTTGACGGAGCTGTCCAGCCAACTGGACAGCTCCGTGCTGTCATTGACATTTAGTTCAATGATTAACACTTCCGACAACAATGTCGTTAAGAACTTCTGTTCTCTTCCAGTTCTGTATTTGGTTGCTCACTGAATTAGAGATCGTTTTCTTGACGCTCACGTTTGTTTCATTGGAAAGTTTAAATTGATTTATTTGACACTTTACTCTCCGAAATGTGGTCTACGTTTTCTTAGGTTTCATTTGAAAGAGGCAAGTATGAAGAAAATACGCGTTTAGGCGAGGGTGTTTGGAAAAATAAAATATAATAGCTGCTCCCCATCACTACTGAAATCGCTAGAGTTGTAGCTAAGTTGATAAATGATGAAAATGACAATTCATTATGAAAGATTACGTTCTCTTCCCGTACAAGTCGTCTTCATTCCCACAAATTAGCATAGGAACCTTTGTTAGCTTCACGTGACAGTCCGATCGTTAGTCAAATTTTCTACTCTTCAAGTTTATATATCTGTATTAATGAAACATTTTGTTTGAAACAAAATTTCTTGTTTATAGCTCGACCAATTGGAGATGGCTTGACCACTACTATGGTCAGTGCAAAGGCTACACCATGAAGTACTTGTAAAAGGCGTGTCAAATAATGAGCAGGACTCATGACCATGTCGTAAAACGAGAGCATGTTTTGCATTGGTCCCCACGGTGCAGGACATCACCATCTAGCGCTGCGGTGCAAAGCAGGCCGAGTCTCTCCCTGCAGAGTTACGATGGAAGTTTCGCCAGAGGAGCGTTTGGAGATACCAGCGCGGCTAAGAGTGACACGAGAGTCGGCTAAGTGAAGCGAGAGGGAGGTTAGAGAGCAGTCAAGTGCGAGGGAGAACTCTCAAAAGGCACCTGTGAGAGCCCTTCGAGCCGCTGGTCTCACTCTTATCAAAAGATTTAGAGCGACTCATACGCCAGTGACAGCTTTTCGTGTTGACAACCCTTCGTGAAGATCAATACTGCAGTTCTTCTTCAAAGGAACAAGGTCTGACACTTCAGCTCGTGTGAGACAGCATATCATTCTTAAACTTTATCCCTGCTGTCTTTGATATTTGGTTGAATGGTTTAAAACACTTCCGAGAACTGTGTTCGTTCCAATTTTTAACTTTCATGCGTTCCGTGTATAGAGTAATTTTTAATTATTATTAGTTTTGCATTTCTTGTTGCCCAAAAATATGATAAAATTCAATCATAAAGATGATATGTGCCAACTATAGAAGATGGAGACTATTTATTTTCTGCTGTACAGTGCTAGATATTGAAATAATTTTTAATTCCCACTGCCCCGTCTTTGAAACACGTTATGCAAGTTTGTTTTTATGTACGCTTGTATGTGTTAAAATGTTACTGTATTGTCCTACACCTGTTTTGTGAACTTTACGCACTTTGCTGAGTTTACTTGAAAACTCATGTATTTGTACGTATGTTCGTTGCGTCTTACGCAGCGAAGAAACCTCTAAGTTAGGGTATACTTGGACGTGTTCTTAAAAAATTGCAACATTCGCATTTGCATCTATTAGTTTCACAGGAACTCATGACAATCTCATTCATGGAAATCCGTGTTTCCTTCGCTGAGATTTGGCATCCACATTTTAAATTAGAACTGTAAAGTCGACATAATCAGTGCAAACTTGAGGGAGGGACAAAAATACGAGAGCTCGCATGTAGCTTTTATGCTGCGTCCTAGGTAAAATTACAGTTTAACAAATATTTCACCATATATCATAAATGAATTTAGTTCGTCTACGTGAGGACAAACGAGTTATTCCATTTTTTGCGATATCACGCGGAAAGTGAGTTTCTTTCATATTTCATAAGCAGAGTTTTTGTGACATTAAGCTATTAAGCTCTCTTCCAGCATTTAAGAGCAGTATACATGTTCTTTGACTGCGACTCGTGTGTGAGAAATTCCATTCAGCTCGTCAGTTGATCTAAGAGGGTTTATCATGTTATTTACTTTTGCAACGATCATCCTATTTTTCTAAGAATCACTTCAATTTCACTCACTCATCTAATACGCGCATTAGCTTCGGTCACAGCCTACGACTACTTTGATATTATTTGCTTCATCATCTTTGTGAGCTCCATCCTGCTTGTCATCAAAACTTCCATCACTTCCAGCGGAAAGATCAAATGTTACCTATAGCATCGCTTAAATGACAAGTTTCCAAGTCAACTTAACCGCCCGTAATGCCAACACTTCACCAGCACTCTCCTGTCCTCCGCAGGCCATGACTAGCGAACCGAGCGTCACAACTGCTGCCATCTCTACGTTACAGCTACTGCCACTTCTACATTACAACATTACACCACTGCCGCACCACCATGTTACCAGCACCCCACCACCAGCATTAAACCACCACCACTACCAACACCACACCACCACCACCAGCACCACCACTACCAGCTCCACACCACCACACCAGCACCACCAGCACCACAGCCAGCACCACCACCAGCACCACCACACCAGCACCACCACCAGCACCACCACACCAGCACCACCACCAGCACCGCACCACCACACCAGCACCAGTAACTCAATAGCCGACGCACGTTTGGCTATCAGCTCCCAATAAAGTGCAGCAGCGGCAATCACGCCGGCCTCCCTGAGGGTGCCGCCTCCGCCGCCCTGCTCCGGATCTCGCTGCCAAAATGTGCTCCTCAAATTCACTTACACTGCCTTGTTCTCCCGGCCGCTTCAAACGCCACTCCGAATAAATCTGCTTCCTTTCATATGCTCCTACTGAAACGCGACGCTATATATTCGCTATCTTTGAATGTCTTAAACTCTCGTTACGTTCGGGTAAAATGTGCTGAAACGCGATGCTATGTATTCGCTATCTTTGAATGCCTTAAACTGTCGTTACGTGAGGGTAAAATGTGCTGAAACGCGGCGCTATGCACAATCTTTGAATGTCCTAAACTGTCGTTACGTGAGGGTAAAATGTGCTGAAACGCGGCGCTATGCACAATCTTTGAATGTCCTAAACTGGCGGGTAAAATGTGAAGTATATGTCTTGTTGATGTGTGTGCAGTATTTAATTGTTTTTTGCAGGTTTGATTGCATTTCTAAAGTGTATTCTTCAGCTTACCTTGTTCCTCCCTGTAATCAGAACTTCTTATGCTCTGTCCTACCAAAACGTATGATGCGTTGCTATATAACAGAATGTGAAATTGTATGCCACTTTCTTGCCCTGGATTTTAAGTAGATTAAAATAAATAAAATGAATAAGTAGCAAATGTAAATTAATTGAGTTTTGTCAAGTGAAATGCTTTTGGCATAAAAAATGGAATTTAGTAATAAAAAAAAAATTATAAGCTCAGAGTGAGAACGCACTCTTAATCGAGTTGGGAGCTTGAAAGCGTCGAACTTTACCATGGGCAGTAGCTTCAACTTTTTATGAAGACTAATCAATTTCTGTCATTCGTTTTTAAATAGATCAGTGCACATTTGCAATTTTTATTGCCAATTAAACAAATTTCGTAAAAGTTTTTGCCCTTAAAACACCGCTATGAAAAGAACAAGTAAGAAATCTTACTAGTAACTAGTAAGATAACAACGCTATAATCTGAACTAGTCCATGAATGACCTTTTTGAATACTTTTTCGTACAAAGCGCCACTGTTAACTTTGTCTCATCTCACATGCTGAGAGCCTCGGCCTCGACAAACACTGACCAGTTGAGGCTGAGCAAATTGGCGCATCTTTTGCAGAGTACATGCGTGAGTCAGTATGAAAATTTCCTCACTGAGGGCGAACGAAGCTTAGAATTTATTTTGACCTCACTGAATTTACAAACTGAATTAGATGACTTGAGATGGTTACAATTGGTGCCACTCTGTTAGTATATTGAACAATGAAAATGAAGTAGAGCAAATTCAGATATTCTACCATCACTGAGTTGTCAGTGAGATTATGAAACACAAAACATCGGAGTCAACTCTAGGACATATCAAACCGAGCTTTGGGCGTGCGTGGGAACTGCATGGCTTGTTTATTGCTCTCTCGGAGCGGCCTGGTCACAGACGCTGCAGAGATGAAATGAGCTGTGAGAGGCGTGATGGAGCACCCGCCTGGATCTTTTCAGTACCCGCACCATCAAAGTGAGGGCCCCAGGCCTGCCTTCGGGGTCCCCTCACGGCATCATGGCCCTCAACTCCTTATTTACAGGTCCGAAATATTAAATCAAAGATGCTGTTCATCGTTCCTACTATACCGTCATGAAATTGTAATTTGGAAATGTAGTTCATAATATGTGATTTACCGCTCAGATATTTAAAATAAAATTTCACCGTTCGTCATCCGTAGTATATCACTCAGATATTTTAAATTAAAAATGCTGTTCATCATCCATAATATACCATTCAGACTTTTTCAATCAAAAATGCTCTTCATCATCCATAATCCGTTCCGAAATTTTAAATCAAATCACACTATTCATCTTCTACTGGTGAGAAAGTGAAACACGGTTATAATTTGCATGTCTTGTGCTGCATTCTCTGTGTTTTAAATTTCTTACAAACAATTTCACAGACCATCTAGTAGAGTTCGGGGTATCCATGGTCTAACAAAATATTTAATGTTGATGCAGTTCTGCAGTCCTGGTCAAATCGAACGAAAATTATAATGATTTTCCAATACCGCATCACACTCATCAATATCAAAGATGGCAAATAGCAGCCTTGGCCGGGCATTATGAATTGTTTGAGGACATTACTTATTTCAACTAAGCGAATATTACTTTCATCACACTATCCATGTTTGCACGTATTCAAAGAATGAATTATACCAAGAAATGAATGCCTTAACGATAAGTAATGATTTTTTAATAAGTGCTTGTTTTATTACTACTTGATTTATTATCCCCTGATGGTTCATTGTGAGTAGCTTCATTTAACGCCTTCTTGGTTACGTAATTTATCCACGGAATTTGGCGTGAAAACGTCCCTTCAGCATTTTACTCGCAGACGTTTTTTGTTAGGCCCTTATTTTCGAACAATGTTCATCATCGCTGCGGAGCAGCCAGCAGCGTTACTTCTTCTAAGTGGACTTGGCAATGGGACATGTCGCAGCACACACTTGACACTTTGACCGCAACTGGTAAAACTAAAGTTCAATATTCAACTTAAATTTAAAGTTAATTGTAATAATAAATTTAAAAAAAACAATCATTAACTGATTACGCCCTCATTTAGTTATAATTAAGTTTTAATGAAAATTAAGTTTGTGACTAATGGTTGGTCAGTAGCATTATGAAAATCCCCTCTGTGGCCACCGGTGGCGCACGTTGCGGTCCAAGTGTTAAGTTCACTCAGAGGAACTTCGTTACTGGTGCATGTATCGCCAAAATGGCGTAAGTTGCGCGAACACTAGGCCCTTGAAACGTAGCTCAACTCGTCTCGCGTCCTTGGTGCTCTGTCTCGTTGGAGAAAACAATAGGGAAGAGTCAAAATTATTGATATAGTTTACTAGAGTCGTTATACTGATTTTTAGCATTTCATTGAATACACATTGCTGCAATTCGTTCGCGGAGTTTTACTGTACATAAATTTTTTCTATTTATTGTGGGCTTCAATGTATTAATAATTTTATAGTGGGTGAATAGATTAATTTAAACCATGATATGAAATAATTTATAAATTCATAGCACAACACGACATTCCAAATACATTAATAATTTTTCGCTACTATGCCAATTTATTTAGGTTCGTTAACATGAAATGAGTAGATGATAAATTTTTAAATCAAATCAACATGTACCCAAATAATGTAATTTTCACCCTACTGCCAAGTTTGCTTGAGATCTTGAGTTAAAATTAACCAGACACCAAAGGAAAATTTTCACATCAGGGCCAAATTTGCATTACATCGTCAGCTCGAACCAACACGGCACTACCACGACCTGTGCAGCTCCACGACCTATTGCATTGCCACGACCCATGCAGCTCCGGCCTGATGACGATCTCCCTCCTCCTTCAGAACTTCAACTTGGCTTCAATCGACCCGAAATTTAAAATCACGGAACCCAATTAGGTGGCCGCGGGAGCCAAGGATTGCAGTTCAGAGAGTTGGGCGCATCACAAACTTCCCGTCCGCAACCAGAATAGAGATCGCGTTTCCTTGTTTATTGTCTACGTGTCTCATTTTTAGCATCGAGCTTGGCTGGTGTCATTTTAGCTAAAACTAATTCTGTGTAGTTTTTGCGATTCAGCTAAGCAATCACCAGCTATTATATTTTGTCAAAACTAATGTGAATTAGTTTTTACGGTGCAGCAATGAAAGCGCAATACATTATTTTTCACTGATAACCAATCTTAATTAGTTTTTATCTTGAAACAGTGCTAGAGCACTACATAATATTGTGCAAAAAAATAATCTGAATTAGTTTTTACGATGACTCAGTACAAGCACATTACATAATTGTTCTCAAAAACCAACCCTCATTAGTTTTTACGATGCAGGTGTGGAATCACATTTAAATTTTTCGCTAAAAATCAATCCTTATTAGTTTTTACGATGATGCTATGGAAGCCCACTCTATTTTCTGTATATACATCATCTCTTGCGAACATGACTTGATGAGGATAAATAATATTGCCCATGTAAAAATGGGTAAAATTGATGCCAGTTATACAAATACGAAGCCTGGTTCAAGTTACTCATAGCTAGGAATAACTGGGAATAATTTTCGTAAAAATAAGTTGAATTTTGAGTAAGATGATATTTAACTTGAAATTGAGCCATCTATTTAATTATGTAGATAGTCTTACACCATTTTATACACCTTGCATTGTAATGAGCTACAGGCTTGGTGTAATAAGATTTTTGACTGCTAACTACAAATTTTAGTTGCCGAGTTCTAAGAAGTTTATTCTTTTTCTTTCATTCTCCGTCCTGAATTAGGTGTCATCTTTTCATCTTTTCCCTCTCCTTCCTAAGCAACAGTTGGAACTTAGTTCTATAATATCATTCTAAGGCGAGTTTTTTTTTCATTAGAATTTTAAAGTACAATAGTTAAAAACCGAACCAACAAGCTACTTAAGTGCTAAGCGAGGGTGTCCATTATAGTTCGTGTTGATTAGAATCAGACAGATACCCTTAGAGTCTAAAAAGTAGTAGTAGTAGTAGTAACATGGGTTTGCTTGCGCTTCAGTTTTTCAAACTATATCGCTCCGAAGGTTAGAATCTAGGAAGCCGAAAGCCAAATGATAGGCAGTAGTTGTTACTCTATGCAAATCAAGTGCCCAGCTATTTTATATACAAAACGATGATATGTAGGTCTCAAAATCGTCAGAGTGTATCGTGCTGTCAAAGTATTTAAAAGGAAATTAAAACTTAGTGTTTCCTTTCACATTCGGAATATTACCATTGCCAACGGGACACTGGAACTCATTAGGAGGAAAAAGGCGTGTGTGTGTAATTAAACTTTTTCCAACACATTTGAATTAGCGCGATTATTCCAGAAATTATTTGAAACTCTGAGATCAGAAATAAAATATAAAGTTCTACTTAATTTGTTAGCTGTGCGAGTAAATAAATATTTCATTTAATTATTCATTTATTTGGTGATGCTCTGGGCGTATCCAGGATGTGCGTTTCAAGTTTGAACGTCATTTTTCTCACCTCCCTAAATTACGAATCTATTTATTAAATTCGAAATATTTCATGCCCTATTAACAAGGTTTTTCTCAGTTTTGTTCCTTTTAGCTGAATAACTTATAGCGTTCTGCAACTGTGCAGTACATGTTTTTCGGTATTATTCACTAGCCGCATTTAGCATTGAAGCGTATGTTTGAAAATGATTGAATTTACGGTAACCCTGATATTTAGCACATCTTCGTTCGGACATATTCATGTACCGTAGAAATTTTCATTTATTTGCAATCTTTTAACAACACGTGTACGAAAATCTGTTAATTTTTATTCTGCTTGTTACGGTGGTTGGCACTGCCAAAGTGAAGAAATCGTACAAAATGTTCACGCACGCGTTTTCAACCTCCCAACAATAACACTCATTTTGCTGAAAAGCTGGAACATTTTTCAGGCTTACGTTTTTTTACCGATAAAAATGCTACTAAAATAACGGATCCCACAAACTACTCATTTTGTTTCCAGTTTTAATAAAAAATGAATACAAATTACTTTAAAAACTTCATTTTACTTTAAAAAAATTAAAATTTAACAAATTTAATATATAACACATTTAACTTAAAATGGCGTGCACCATCATGCAGACTTTGTACGTTTTTTCTTTTAATAATATCACATGCTAATCAAGCGACATCTCCAACATTCTTTCCATGCTTGAAGTTTTTCGAAAATATTTCTATGTATAAAATTTGTCAAAGACAGCACTCATTGCCAAAACACGTTTGAAATGTATTTTTGCAGTTTAGAGTTGGAGTTGGGTGGCGTGGAAGAGCTGGCTGGCTCGGCTTTGATACAGCGCACGACGGCCACCGCTCGACCAAACGTTCCTTAGAAGCGACCACTCGCGGGAAATCTTGTCTCTTAAATTAAACCCTGAAGGCTGGGCCTGGGCAAACACAACAGCGAACGATATGAGCTTCTGATGTCAGAGGGTGCATTACACTTGCTCCTCTCCTGCTGCTGCTCTCTTGCTTGGGACCGAGTTCTGCTCGGTTCTGCACGGTAGTGAGTTCTTATTCTGTGGGACTTGTGGAGTTCTGAAATGCTGACTGAAGCGTTCTATCGTAATTTAGCGTACCTTAGAATAGGAGTGAATACTTCAGAGTAGGAGTGAATTCGAACAAATAAGCGCTCAGTCTCTCTGTAGCATTGGCGCTCGTCAATGTTCACTGTAGGAACTATAAAAGATATAGGCAGCGACAAAAAGCTTGTGTTAAAATCCAAATGTTCCAGTTAGTCGTATCGAGTTGAAGGGTCTTGCAGTGCACACTCACCCCTTTATAACAATTCACTTAGCGTATTTGAAATATACATAGTTTCTCTTATTTTTTTCTTCAAGCTTCCTCTTTTGTTAATCGATAAAAAAATATAATTGGGTGCGATATAAAGCACAGGATGACAATAGCGTCTGTGAAATAGTGAAAAATCAGGCTTAAGCCTCCAAAACTGGTAGTCCGGATACACACAATTTACAGTTTACCAACGCATCACACGGCACTCTGTTAATTTTACTGGGTACATACTGCTCTCAAGTCCAGACATATTCGTGATTCTGAGGCAGCCTGCATTTACTGCAATACCCGATTGTTTTTGAGCAAATTCCCATTTTGAGACCCACATTCTGGAGCATTAGTGCTCGAAACCTTCACAAGATTGGAATCTGTTTTGACCAGAAGATGGAGATTAGCGATTCGAGCACAGAAACGTCGACAGCAGAGCCTCTCTCTCAAGGCTGAGCAGAAGCCGTGTGATCAGACGACAGGTAGCGGTGGCAGAGCGCTTCACAAGATACAATCACGAGGAATAAAAGAGCAAAGAAAATCGACTTACTAGGAATCATAAAAAACATTTCAATAATAAAAAAGAACGTTTCGATCAATTTGTTGGTAATTCTCAACATTCAGAAAAATGCAAAAAAAGAGTTATAACAAAGTCAAAATACATTTATCAGCGGAATTTCTGAATTAAAAAGAGACAGGATCTACACTAATTGCAGAGGGAAGGCTAATTGCGTATTGTTTAAAATAGGTTTATCTGTTAAAATGAACAGGGATTCTAGAATGCGAGGTTTATTGCACCGGATGTAGAAGAAATTACTTTAAAATCGTCTAACCGAACAAGAAGGTCACAACTCTCTGCATGAGAGCGAACAGCAGATTGGGGAGGGGAAGAGAGTAATTGTTTGGTTCGAAAACTCCTACCGGCATGCTCAGCCACACGAATATCCAGGGCTCGAATGGTCGAACCCACGTATTCCGACGCACACTGTGCGCAACAATATTTATAAATGACGGAAGAGAGCGTGCCTTTAGGTAGTTTGTCCTTGTAATTAAAATGGGACCCTGTTATATACACATTAACCAATACTATTTTTAAGTCCATATTTAAAAAGTATTTAGACAGCAGCAAGTAAAGATCCTTTTTGAGCTTCTTAGAATCAGTCTCAAGAAAGTCTCATCTGAGACAGTCAGCCACGATGTGGTTGTTCTCAGTGGCCGGAAAAACAAACAAAAGAACAGACCGACCTCTGAAGGGGAGTATGAAGAATAAAACTCACATAAAAATTCACTAGGTTCAAGTTTGCAGAAGCAACCTGACGATCAGCCCGACAGCAAACATGAGGTTACAAGAGCTGCTACTGCAATTTAAACAATTCATTTACCACAAGTGATAGAGCAGTAGATCGTTTCTGAAGTTTAATTCAATGGACACATTTGAGTATAGCTACTTGTGGGCCAGAATAAGTTCAATGACTTCTGCAAAATGAACCTGAAAGTGAAAAATGTGAAGAGGGTTGAAATGATTGAACGTAGACAAATGATGCTGCTACACGCAAGAGACGAAGGCTTATTAAGAATTTGTTGTCTTTTGTTTGGATCTAAGAATCAAAATGAAAGGACGAAGTCATTTATTGAGATTTATGGGAACAAAAGTCAATGCTCCAAATTTCTACCGTCATATTTAGCGGTATAGTACGCTATTTTAGATATATTCTTTTGAAAAATGTATTCTTTCTAATGAAATATTGCGTTGCGTCTCTTATATATTGTTGCTGATAGTCAGATTAACTACTCTCGTGCACAATAATAACGCTTATTTTTTTTTTTAGAAAAATGGTGAATATTTTTACAATACATGAAATAAGAGCTACTTTCTACCCTCACTTTCATTAATTAGTTAAATCAGTTGTATTTAAATCGAACACTGCTAATATAGCTCACAAGATTAGACTCACATGAGTCCCTGGTCTCATGAAGATATTCAGAGCAACGAAGAAAATCTGGTCTTGTACTGAAATATTTCATGTGCTAGCTCCCTGCGTATTCAAATTTTCATCGCGCGCTGGATTCTCTTGCGTCACTGAAGCGATGACTAACTTTTCTCAGGTCATTCGGTCACTTGCGCTTCTCTTTTCCGTTGATTTCAAACTCACGAAACTCTTCACGCGCCGCCGAACCTTGCAAACTTGCAGAATCCTCTCTCAGCGCTCCCTCAGGCACTGACTTCACACGCACTTCCTGTGCTTTGGTTCGTTTTATTAGAATTTAGCGCGGCCGACTGAACTGCTGAGTGAAAAGCAATACAAAAGTTAAATGTATGATTTGAATAAATGTCTACATAGGCCTCCTGATTTCTGTCATCGTGACTGATTTTGTCTGAAATTTTTCGAAAGAAAGACAGCCAACCCAAGTCACAACCTTGTGAACGCTGTGCTCTGCTTAAATGCGTTTTTTGTTAAACATCTGGGTGCGGTGAAGAAAAAAGATGTAAGGGCAACTCTCTGAGGGATTACAAACTTAGGATTATAAAAATTGTTCACTCCTTTGTGTTATTCTTAAGCCAGAACCATGGAAAGGATCTGTTCTTCACACTCGTGGTACTGAACTGAAGCTTAATATATAATTAGATAGGATGAAAGTTGTATATACATATATTGCATATGTTTGGAAGGTTCCTCGTCAATGTAGAAGCGTAATTGTCCGTGAAGATTACTTTCGATAATTTCCTTGTTACGTTTGAGTCTCGTCAATGGCGTTCAAATGAGCTTGAGTACACATTGAAGATTATTGATTTTTTCCAACTGTGGAATGAATTTCAAAATGTCTCAGACCAAAATAATGAAAACATTCACATAAATATAGATTTTCTCAATAAATTTACCCTTCACAGAAAAACTGAAATGCATAATTAGGTTTATTTTAACTAGATCTTCATGAATTCCAAAAAAGAACTCGGCAAAATGCCGGTCTTCTCATAATCCACGCTCTATGTTATCAGCAAAAACGATTGCTTCACAGTTATAAGACTTGCGTTGGTTGGATTGGTTTGATTTTAAGGCGCTCTCTACGTCTAAAGTCATCTACTATATGTTTGATTTGAGCTTTACTTGCGTTGAACAGCTATTTTTACAACCTCAACGCTGCCGTTCGAACAGATGAAAAGAAGGTGGCATTTGTTCGCATTTCTTGGAATTACTCAGCTTTTGATGAACGGAGCTTGTCTCCTCATTCCAGAGCCCGTCATGAACACGTCCCTCTGAGTTTTTTCCTTCTTCCTCCTGTCCTCTCACGCACTCGAATGAGGTCTTTATTGGGCGTTTCCGCTCTCTAATTCCTTATTGATTTGTCTTAAATTAAGAGCCCTTCACTTGCACTGACCTTCGTCGCCAGAAATCGATCGTTCAATACGAAGTTAAGAGTCCTCAGCAAGGCATGACGAGCTCGAACAAGAAGATAAAGGGCCAATTTTGCGTCACTTGAGTAGCTCCTTCGCTAAATATTTGTATTTTATATGTTAGAATTGCCAGAAAGTTGTTAGTATTGTGATCTTTTGTTGCATGAGTTGTAGATTTAATTCACACACTCATGAGGAGGATACTACTGTTATATTCATGGGAACTAGTCAACCCCTTTATTTGAAATAAGAAAGAAGGAGAAATGAAATGAAGGCCCGAAGAAATAAAAAAAATCTAATTTCTCCACAGTTGATGAGGCCGAGTGCACACGGCTCGTCAAAAATGTAAAACAAAGTTTGACAAATCACATGACACACGTTCCTATTTCCTTACAAAACAAGTGATATTCATTCCGACTCTGAATCTGATGGATTAATACACCAAAAATTGTGGAGTTCATGAAGCCTGTATCACAGATCCGCTCATCACACACTTTCTTCTCGTGGGTGTGATGGACAGACTGAGGAACGGACGGACAGACAAACGGTCAGACGCGGTTCCTGTAATAGTATAGATTAACGCTTCCAGGGGGAAAATGCAAGGTTCCAAGCTAAGAGTTGGGTAGGCCTTCTTTTTAGTTCAAATAGAAATATTTTTTTGTTTTGTTCCTGACCAGCTTTTTTCGATTCACTGTCGCCATGTTTTTCAGCACCTCTGACTTTCTTCTTAAACTCTGATCCTGTTTCTCGAACTTCCTTCTCAACTAACTGTTTCTAAGAGAAGATTCTATCAGCAGATCTGAAGATTCCCAATCTTCAGTGAGTACACACCTTGTGCATAGATTTCGCGTTCCCTAAACTCCACACAAAAAGTGGCTTCATCTTTCCTCTCTTTGAATATCTTTGTTGTGATAAGGGAGGCTGAAACTAACTTACATTCTAATCTAATCAATTTATACTCAGGAAAGTTTCGATTCAATACCAGCACAGGTAAAAGATCCCTTAGTAACTACGCGCGCAATTTCTATATGGTAGTGATTTTACGATAAAATTCCTTGCTTCTGAAGTCGCCGAAATCTTTTTGCGTGCGCAGGGATTTGGATGCGACGCAGCTGCAGAGATGCTCAAGACGCGGCAGCTCAGGAACGAGTGGCAGCGCAGGGAAATGCGTGAAGGAAATGCTTTCTTTTAGCGGGAAATAGGCATAAAGTATGCGTTGACGCTCCCAAAGGAATGTTTTCTTCTAATGCATGCGTTCTAAAGTACGCGTTCGATAACGCATGCGTTAACGCTCCTAAAGAAGCGGGTGTTTTCTTCCCAGTTTCAAAACGAGATATTTACGTAAAATTTTGTATTCTCAAGGACTTTGGTAATTGTGGATATTTGCTTTCCTCAGGTGAAGAAACAAGTTCCAAGGCTTATTGCATCACTGTTTGCGTAACTCAAGAGGGGATGAAAGAAAAGTGCGTGAAATCAATACAGTCGAAGACATCCATGGAGGTCAAAATCGAGGTCCTTCGGTCAAAATGAACGTTAGACTAAAAATTTTAAATGTGAGTACTGTGGTCAAGCGTCCGGAGCATTAAGCATCGATGGCACATAGATAACAAGATGTAATGCGCACAAAGCCAGCATTCTAATTTTTATCTATGACACAACTCTTGACGTGTAACTTAGTTCTGCACAACTTCGAATATCATTCTCCCCTCTCAATAAAGCATCTCGACATTACCATGTTGTAATCAACAGAGTGCCTGCTGTGAAATATAAATTACAGCCTGTGTTTAGTCTAGGCCATCATAGCTGTCTCAATATCGAAAAGAAGATTCAGCGAAAATAGTGGTCTAGTTAGAATAAGTCAAAATGGAAACACTCGTCACTGCGATTGGGCAACTTGACCATTCATCAGAAGAGCAGCCTGCACTCAGCTCCGTTATATTTTGGTCACTGTACTCTGAAGACTGTAAACCACTTGCCTTGTTTTCATTTCTAAACGATGAATAAGTGATTATATGTGCTGTTTCGCGTCACAGGACAGTAAAAACTTGATTTCTCAACTTAATGGGATTTCCTCAACCTTGGTTGAGATGACTTTAATATCAGTGCAGAAGCGTTGTTGAGAAAAAAATTCGTTTGATAATTCAGTGTTGTATCTTAAATCCATGTTGCTTTTTTCTAGCGCCAAAGCCTCCTAGTAAGCGAATATCAGCTGGTAAATCATTAAACAAGGCCTAAGGCCATCTCTGAAGAACTCGTGCCATAAACGGCTTACACCTTACATTATTTTCTTGAAACAAGCAGCAATTAACTTCGAATTTTCACGATGATAAAAAACGGCAATTTACAATGACTTTTTAAAAGCACCGAATACGAATTTAGTACTTCCGTGTAAGACGTTTGTTATCATTATTCAACCAATGAAACTCACTGCAGCATTCATTTTATTCCTTAACCCTTCCCTGCGTGAATTATTTTTGAAAACTTGGAGATGCACTCGTCAGTAATGGCGTCCAAACTAAACTCAAACACGTGGGGTGTATCGAACACGGATCATACGCATTCATTTTACGCATAGTATGTCTCAGCGGTAGAATTTTTGAGCTACGTGTAGCCACGCACACACACACTAATAAGGCCATCGGGTCGCTAAGCGATGAGGCAGGCAGTGGCTAGGCCGCTGTCACACGGAGACCAAATGGTAACGTTCATCATAATCGTCTACAGTCAGCGGTGACACACGGTTTGTCCAGCGCCAAGAAACCGTCAGATTTCAGCCTCAGTTTGGGACCAGTTTGGTCATATCATCATTTCAGGTTCTACAGCTACCTTCGTACTTGCAAACCGCCCTTCACACTGGACTGACAAAACCTAAAATACAAATGAAATGTAAAAAAACTTCCTCCGATTAACTAAAGTACGTTAAATTAGTCTAAGAAATAATTGAAGTTTAGAGATAAAAAATTTCAGATTACGTAATTAGTTCGAGTGTTCTTACGTTGGCTAAAGAAAAAAAATCAATGAGCCTCGAGATTTTCGTTTGGCGATAGATGAGAACGATAGAGACGTGGGGATGGAAAGTGTCTACCCCAGCCCAGGGGAGGGAGGGGACGTGTTCTTTTCCCAAATTATAATTACCTATCAACTGAACAAGTAAGTGTATTTGTATCAAAGGGCAGGGGATGGCGTCAACAGTCGAGAGAAGTTGACGTTGTTTAAGACATCAGAATGCTCAATCTGCAAACGATTTAACACTTTGACTGCGGCAGGTAAGACTGAAGTTTATTATTCAACTCAAACTTGAAGTCAATAGAAGTAAGCCAGCAAACATTAGCTGGATAGTGCCTTCATTTCGTTTTAATTAAACACTTATGAAAAGTGAGTTCGTGACCACTGGTCGGTCAACAGCATTATGAAAACCCCATCCGTGATCACCGGTGGCTCACGTCGCAGTCAAAGTGATAAAGCTTTACATATGTTGCTGGTGAATCTCGTCTTGTTGACGAAAGCGTAAGCATTACCGGTGAAAGTTGCTAAGAAATATCGTAGGTGCTGTGTGTCTTAAACACCGTATTAGATGGTAAAGTGCTATTTTAACATCTTTAAAAACGACGAATGATCAAATGTCCAGAAACGTATTCACATCACTTCACAAATGCCCACACCTCAGCAAAAACGAATTCCGGCTGAATTTTTCTCATAAAGCGGACTTCCGACGCAATAATGTAAACGAAAATAGAACAAAATCACAGAGGTTGTAAAGCAAAGTGCCACCTGAAAATGGGACGACATGAGCGGCGATGTTCAGAATACGCTCGCTAATATGGCGGCGCTGTGGGTGTGCATTGCGCCATCGGGCCGGTGTCATGGTGCGTGTGATGAGAACATTGAGGTGCCAAGTGTCTGTGTGATGAGCTCTGCGCCTCGCCCTGTGTGAAGGTTCCAGCTCTCCCGTGACTCATGCAGAGAGTCTGATAACACGTGCAAACGAGCTCTGTGATCAGTCCGATTGTGTGTACAAATTTAAATGTGAAGGCAACGTGAATGGTTATTGCTAGCAAAGCAGGCTATGAGAATGAGCATTGCTAGCAAAGCAGGCTATGGGGATGAGCATTGCTAGCAAAGCAGGCTGTGTGAATGGTCATTGCTAGCAAAGCAGGCTGAGGGAATGGATGTTGCTAGCAAAGCAGGCTGTGGGAATGGTCATTGCTAGCAAAGCAGGCTGAGGGAATGGATGTTGCTAGCAAAGCAGGCTGAGGGAATGGATGTTGCTAGCAAAGCAGGCTATGGGAATGAGCATTGCCAGCAAAGCAGGCTGAGGGAATGGATGTTGCTAGCAAAGCAGGCTGTGGGAATGGATGTTGCCAGCAAAGCAGGCTGTGGGAATGGATGTTGCTAGCAAAGCAGGCTGTGTGAATGGTCATTGCTAGCAAAGCAGGCTGGGGGAATGGATGTTGCCAACAAAGCAGGCTGAGGGAATGGATGTTGCCAACAAAGCAGGCTGAGGGAATGGATGTTGCTAGCAAAGCAGGCTATGGGAATGGTCATTGCTAGCAAAGCAGGCTGTGTGAATAAATGTTGCTAGCAAAGCAGGCTGTGGGAATGGTCATTGCAAGCAGAGCAAAGTTGCGTAAATTGGCACAGCTAGTAAAGCACGCCTCTGTGTTGATTCACACACAACGTTTCGACGTAACGTTTCGTTTACCTTGATTGATTATTTCACCACTACAGTCGCGTCGCATCAAGGTTTCCAGCTAAATCACATTTAGTGAAGATATGAAATACTAGCATAGTGAGTAGAAATGTTTCCCATGTGTCCTCTTCTACCCATTTCATCCGTTTCCAAGTATCATCTGAGGAGCTGCTATTTTCGGGTGAAAATACTTTGATTCCAGTAACTGGACTTGAACTGGGATTTTTCTTGTGCAAAGTGCAATGCTTCACTTTCGTGTCACATAGATGGCTTGACAAATTTTGATCAGATTTGCACGTGTCATATGCCACAGGAACATAGCCCACATTCTGTGTGTATTGAAGGACGTAACGAAATATTTTGTGCAGTTACAGTACTCAGTTGGTTATAATAACAGTACTCGGAAATTAATATCCAGCTTCAAATTCCAAACGGTTATCCCTCTCAGGGCAAAAATTATTCACTCGTTGAATCATCAGAACTTACATGTTATTAGGAAGAACTAGTAATCTCCATCGCTGCTGAAATGTTTGACCGGAAATTTTCTCCCCGGTCAATTCTAAATTATCGTTCTTGTTCGCTTTCAATTCGAGGTCTCTGCAGAATGTTACGCCTGCAATTTCAGGTCCAGAGGAGAGAAGGTCGACCAATCGTTTTCTAATTTCCGCTCCATGCGAATTTCCTGGTCCAAATCCTAACCGGTTTTTCTGGCTTATTGCAGAAGATTGCAATTAAAACGGTCAAAGATTACGACGGGGCAATCATAACTGGGAAATTATAGCGGCAGGAGACCAGTCTTTGGCAGAAAATGTGCAGTGGGCTCCTAATTTGCCCGGTCAAAGCTCTGGCTTACTATCTGCAATTGAGAACCGACAAGTTATTTCAATACGATTTCGACAACGTTAACAAGACTAACTAGAGACATCAACAATACTTATAAGTTATAACGAGGATTTTGTCAACACCCTTCGATAATATTAATAATGTATTTATTGTTCTGACATTTTGGGATATGATGACTATCGAGTAATAATTCTAAAGCGATCTTTGCAACGTTAACAAGAGTGTAACTAAAGACATCAGTAAAACTCCTACAATGATTCCGAAAATAGTAATAGTCGAGCTACTAAAACTTACGTCCTTTAAACACTGAGTGTTAACGTTCGAAAACAGCGTTGCAAAAATTACAAGAATTCATTCTTGAAAGAAGGTATTATATTTTTACGTATTCTTTAGCGTTCTTCATCCAAGTTGCAACACTCGAAGAAAATCTGATGTTTGACACAGACCTGAGTAACTCGGGCCCCTACCCTCACATCGTGGCTGTTCAGTGCGCAGTGAACAACAACATCGGCATCTACGGATGCTTTAATTCCAATTGAAGCATGATACATATCACCTTTTACATTGGTTTTTCAAATGCCTTAGAACTAACACCAGGACGCCATGACGCTTTCCCCCGGTTTAAGACCGGTACCCATTTCAGACACCTGGGTAGAGAGGGGTATTGTGCTTAGAATTTTTCTCCTATACCCAACAGAGAAAATCGCCACCAGCGCGGAGACTCGAACCCGGGTCTGCCAGCACGGAGTCAGGTCCTATACACACATGGCTATGGCGAGAAGTTCAGCCATTCGTCTCTCACAGCTGTCATCAGTGAACTACACCAAGGGAAATTTCTTAATTGGTGAAAATATATCCACGATTGCTCTATTTGTTCAACTGTAATTGTTTGTTAACTGAGAACAATGGTTTTTTAGCTTTTGAAAAACGGAGGGAAAGATTGAAATCAAGTTTACTGAATAGGAAAGTTACCCTATATACGTTCTCTCTTATTCACAATCTCCGTTTTCTTTATCACCAGAGGAGCACCTCGCTCCGGCAAATATAGCACTCAGTTGAAGGGAAATGAACCCTGACCATTGCCATGCTAAAAGAAATTTTCTGTCTTTGCTTCACGGAGAGTGTGCGGAGTGGTTTCCTTGTTTTAACGGTCAACATTTGGGTACATTAAGCTAGATGTGTTGTCAGCGATACAATATCCCACTCTAGCCCCTTTATTTCTTAACAAAAACATGTCAAACGCGTCACGGAGCAAACGACATCTACTCACACACCCAGGAACCTCTGAACAAAACACAAAACGGGTTCCATGACTGAGTTTAATACATTACAGCTGAGTATAATGATTACAGATTGACACGTTGGTGTTCCTTTTCAGGGATTAAACAAAACAGGGCAAGTGTTTTCTGACGGCGCTAAAATGGAGTCGGAGAGATTGCAAAATACAGACTAAAAATAATTTTTTGAATGTTTACTGTAAATGTTTATAGCTCCAATGATCTTTAAGAATTATGCTCTAATCAATTAACAAATAATTCGTTTCGGGGAAACCCAAAGAATGCACCAAAATTCCAACTTGAATGAATCTTGCATTTAAAGTTGAACCCTCCAACATCTTGCTCGTAGACCTTCAGTGAACTGAGCAGAAAAAGAACGGCGTGCATGAACCTCAAGAAAATCATCGTCTGCAAAACATTACAGGAAAATTTCAATCGGAAATTCGTTACTGGACAGCCACTCAAAGGTATTGATCGCGCAGCACCACAGCCCCCGACCCCCCTGCAGTTCAAGCAAACTTTCATTTTACTAGAGTTAACGGCGCTCGAGTGGAGCAGACGCAAGTGCATCATGGATGAAATTTCCTGAAGGATAACAACAACTAAAAAAGGACGCTTCGAAAATTAAGGTCATCGTCAGCGCTTGTCTGATTTGAGGCACTAACACATATGTTGAACGAAATGCAAATGATCTCCCAAACAAGACATTATTCGCAAAACTGAGGAGGAAGGAAAAGAGCAGGAATATAAATAACTTGATTCTTTGGCAAAGCTATTCTTAATGGAAATGATCGGAACATGTTATTGAGATCCGGGTTTAATTTGCTAATGAATAGGAATGCAAGTATTTTTTATTCAAATGTTGAATATGCTGAGAACACGATTGAAATATTCTGCTCTAAGACAGGAACTTTACAGTGTTCTGAATGAGAGCGTATTGCAGAATGGGAAGGTTCGTTTCCAGGATTGCATGTTTGGAAGCTCCTGCCGATTTGCTCATAAACTTTGCTTCTTAGAACGCTCGCAGTTGAACCGACGTACAGACCCACACAACACTTGCAAACGAAACAAGAGAATACAAAAAATAGGTAGTTTATTTTCAGAAGGAAAAGGGTTTTTACACTGAAATTATGGACCAATAATAATTTAGAGTTCCAAACTCATAAAATATTGTCTAATGAGAAATCTTAACATCTTCAGCGTTTTGTTAGAAATCTAAAGTTGGGTGGACACAGAGCTTCTCTTCCCTCCTGGCAGCAGTACATCATCGGAATGATGCTGCTTGTTCCTTAAAACAAGCCGCTCAGTTCCTTCAGATAAAATATTTTAATTAAAAACTCCATAGCATACGTGCTGCTTTTTTGAAGCGTGTGGTGTGATGTGACAGTAATATGACGCTGAAATGATTTTGTGCTCATTTGTAGTACGTTGTGGGCAAGCATAGGTCGAGAGTTTAACACTTTGGTTACGATGTAAGCCGCCGGTGTGCACGGAGGGAATTTTCATAATGCTGCTGAGCGATCAGTAGACAGAAACCCAATTGTTGTAGATGCAGAATCAAAGCTAAATGAAGGCACTATTAAGTTAATATTTGCAATTCTCAAAATTGGTTACTACAATTGACCTTAAGTTTGAGTTGAATATTGAACATCAGTTTAGCACATCACGGTAAACGCGCTAAAGATTAAGGAATTAGATTCATTAAAGATCACAGCAGAATAGGCATCACCTGAAGTAAACCGGCTCATTAGGTGAAGGTCAAGCAACGGATCATGGGAAAATACGGTAAGTTTGATTAAAATCAGTTTGAAAGTTTTCAGGAATTGCAAGCTTTATGAATAATTTAGGCGTTCTATAGGGCTGTGAGGAAGAGGGCTAAAAGAAGTTCACCTGCTGAGCTCTTCATACCACTCCTTATTAATATATTTGGGCGTGGAACTTCGAAATCCGAGGCTTTATCTTCCCATGAATTTATTAGGCATATGAATTAAAAGTTTTAATTTCGCATCAAGTCGGATTAAAATGGCGTGGCCGCTGAGCTTCTGAGGCGCTCTCAACTTCTATGGATTGCTGGGATTATTTTTCCGCATTTTTTCAGAGAAGTCTTTTGAGAGTTGCGGATCATCTCTTAGGAGATCATGAGGCGCGATGCAACCCGGGAGCAGCTGTGGCTTTGTAGGCATGTGTGACAAAAATTGTGGTCATAAAAGAGTGTTGGCAAATGCATGGCTGAATTCGTGAACGTAATTTTATTTGTTAAGACCCTTGACAGCGAAAAAGTATGGCAAAATGTGGCAGATCCATACATAAGTAGCGCAGATCATTAAAAGTGCGCAAGAATGCGCGCTTCACAGTATTTATCATATTCTGATACCAAATGTGAAATCAGAATGCAAATTGCGTTACCGAAACAAAAGTTATTGTGAAAAGTACATAGTGTTGTAATGAACATACTCATCGCAAACTGGCATTTTACCAGTTATTTTCAACAAGAACATGTGCCCCACGAACTAAAAACTTTTGCAAAATCTGAAATTGAAGCTGAAATTTGTTTTGTAAAAACAATGTGTCGTTAGAAGGATATCACTCTACAGTCCCTAGCGCTACTTTCTTTGGAGTCCTGCCGATATTGGCCAAATTTGCCATACTTTTTCGCTGTCGAGGGTCCTAAATAAAGTACAAATTCGAACGTTGTAGAAATATTGAGAAGAAAAATTACATGTTGAATGTAATGCTTGCACAAAATTTAAACATCATCTTTGAATTTTTTTTAGAGATGCTATCTAAATCATTAGTATATGATCAATAAATTCTGCTTAACAACTTGTTTAGATGTATGAGCTTTGAACGAACATGCCATGGCGAAGAGTTAGTCCTTAAGATATGCTTGTGTTCTATGTAAGCTGTGTGACTATAACTCCGAGCTATAGATCAACCGTGTGAAGTTTTAATAATTTGAATGATTTCTTTAATGCGTAATTAAAAAGCTAATTTGAATTCTTCGAATTATGGTTTCAATGACATCCCTAAATTAAGTTTCCGAGCCAAAAAATGACCTGAGGTGCAATGGTCGAGTTTGTTTTTCAACACACAACATGGTTGCGAAAAATTAAAGATGAAAATCTTTCAAATTTTATGAATCGAAACAAGTGATTTATTCTGATTCTCCAGTCTAGTAAAAATTAAATTGAGTTGGCACTAAAATTTGATTTTGTTTTAAATCTTTAAGTGACGGAGCTTTCACGAAAAGAAACACATGCTCCTGAAAAGAGCTATCGCGCAAGCCAGGCTTCAGCCAGAGCCAGACAAACACACTCGTTCACAGCGCACCTATTCACAACAAAACTTTTCCCTTTCCAATGGGAGAGCATTTTTTGGCTTCCACCGAATAAAAAACAAGTCATAGTTGCTGAACGCCAAACAAGCTTCGGGAAGTCCAGAGTATGCACTAGCTTTTTGAAAGAATGTTGTTTGTCGCCCCTCACGTACAAGTGAAAATTGTGGTGCAGCGCTTTTCAATGCATCTGCTCTCATGTGGCTGCAGATATTTCTCTAAATAAATGTGTGTTTGAATTCAAGATATTGTTTTCTTCCGTGCTCATTCTTTTCTATTTGATGTTTTTCCACGATGAAATTCGTTAGATCACGTGCGTGTTATGTTCATGGAATAATTCCGTGTTAGCATAAGCAACAAGCTAAATAATATGGATCGCTACTTTGAGCAACAAGGCCCCCAGGGGCTGAGTGAAGTCATGCAGAAGCCCGTAGGAATAAACTCTTTAAATAGCAGAGCCACACTCGGAGGCCTGCAAAAATGGCCATCATTTCAAAACTGCGAGGACGAAATCCCGTCTGTGTACACGGCTCACTCCAGCGCTGAGAACCACTCGAATCGAACCAGCCGAGATTGTTATGCCGGCACGCCTCATGACGGAAACTTTGCTCAAGATTTTGTTTGTGTTGTGGTGTAGTAAACATGTTTGCCTGCTTCGAGCTGTTCACAATGACCACACGACCGCGGTGTTCCACTTGAAGCGCTCCAAAAGCAGGTGGTCCGCTGTAATGTAGCCAAAGTAAGCCTCCTTGCCTGCGCGCTCATTTGTTTTCAAACCGTCAGAAACTAATTTTGAAATATTTTTAGAGTTTCATTTATGCAATTATCACGTTTTTCATCCGTCGTATTTGATGCGTTGTTGTATTCCAACACTTTAAGTTAATTTTTCAGGCAATTTTGGGTAACAACTCATGGGGACGTGGGATTGGATTGCCCTGCCTCGTCAGCTCAAATGCACAGTTGGGGGCAAGTGTAACAACTGATTAAAGAGGACGAGATAGCGAAACGTTCACCACCGCTAATGAGAAGGTTCACGGAATAATAGGACTGCGAAACAAAGCTGCACCGACGGATACGTTTGTTTTTTCAAGTTAACACACCCACCAGCGTTATCCAAAAAATTTAAATCCTCCCAGTTCTCTCTTCTTTCAAAAAGTACTGACTCCATTTGACCGCATGGATAATGAACGTGTTAATTCGAACCTCATGAAAAAAGTCAGTATTATAAACACCCTTCTAAAACCAGGTTGGTTTTCACTATGGCAACATGAAACGCTTTTATTATGATTAATTACGCGAAGACATCTATGAAATCATAAGACCAATCTTCTTTGAAATGCCAGCTTTGTCATGATATAAAACTAAAAAACTAATGTACAACATGTTTTTTTAAGTATGAATATTCATGACTGTAAATGAGACCGGGATTGTTTATATTTCGCTCCTACTCTGATGCCTGTGCGTGATGGGTTTCCGAGGGTATGAGCATTGAGTAACAACACGACAATGGGCCACTTGGCTCGTTCTTTTTGTCATACTCTTTTTTACTTTGTTCTGTTCTGTGTTGTAATATTTTGTTCCGGTCTATTTTGTTTTATTCTCCTTTGTCCTGTTGTGCTCTGTTTCATTCTGTTCTGTTTTGTGTGTTCTGTCAGTTCTGTCGGTTCTGTTTGTTCTGTTTGCTATGTGTGTTCTATTTTGGCCTGCTCTTTCCTACTTCGCTCGGTTCTGTTCTATTCTGTTTGTTTTGCTCTATTCTCCTCAGCCCTGCTATGTGATGTTCCATTCTGTCTATTTCAGCAGTTTTGTTCATTCTCTGTGAACTAGTTCGATCTTATGTGTTTGTTCTGTTCTTTTATGCGTGTCCAATCAGCTCTGTCTTTTTTGTTTTTATTCTGTTTGTTTTAATTTATTTTGTTCTGTTCAATCTGGTCTATACTGTTCATTTCTATTCTGCTCTTTTATGTTTGTTCTGTTCTACAGCTCTCAGTTCTATTTTATTTTCCTCTGCTCAGCTCAAAGTTTTTCTGATCTGCTGTGTTCTGTTTTTCTCTGTTCTGCTCCATTCAACTTTGTTATGTTATTTCTTCTTTGTTCTTCCAATTTTGCTTATTTTGTTTTTTGCACTTATGTTCTCGGTCTATTATGTTTTGTCCTGATGTTATTTTGTATAGTTTATCGCTGTTATCATTTCTTGTTCAACACACTGAATACTTCGACTCGAGCACACAAGATTACTTTACGGAACTTGTACCTCCTGCTCACAAATGCTGGGTCTGCTTGCTTAGGCCCATTTCACACTGAACTAGCACTGCAGCATCTAGCAAACTCGCATGGGCTATCTAGCAGATGGTCTGCGAGACTGGTAGGTAGGTAGGATAAGCACTATTAAGAGCTGTTGCATTCACTCTGACCTCACACGTTTTATCCATCATCCAGCATGCGAGGGGAAAATGCTATTCCTACATATCAGTCTCGCAGACTATCTGCTAGATAGCTCACGCGAGCGTGCTAGATGCTGCTTTGCTAGCTTATTGTGGAATGGGCCTGAGTCGGACTGTCATGCACCTGGTACGGCGATCAAAGAAGATGCTCAAGCCTTTAGAAACTTGTCTCACTGAAACATCCTTAAATAATGTTTTTCAAACTTTGCTCCTAGAAATTTTTCAGACATGTGTCATGCTATGGCTAAAAGTTTTACTAGATGTTTTAAAATGGTCAATAAGGATGCTATAAAAATGTTCGAAAAGAGACGCACTCATTTCGCGAGGACCGCAAGGGTGCAGAGTAGGAGCCGAGTTACTTCAGCTTTGTTTCCTAAGTCTTTTCGGGTTGTGTGCTCTCATTTTTGCTCGTCTATGAAGACGTGCGGGCAACTTCTGCAAAAGTTCAGAGCCTCTGATCTCGCAGGATAACTTGCCCATGAATAAGTTAGGCAAGGCTCGCTTTCGGAAGCACGCAAAAATACTACCGCACTATTAGCATATTTGATGCGACACTGTTTGCTGTATAAGTAAAGAAACGAGAAACAACCTTGATTTTCATACTGTCATTATGCCGCTGCGTGCTCAGACCCTCGTGTACAGAATTTTTCCCTTCAAATTAAAATGCGTTTATCTAACAATTTTTTTCCTAACTTGACAGAATATTTTACTCATAATAAATGCCAAAGAATGAAGCATCGATGCAGAAACATTTACTTTCTTTAGCTTCTCGATCGAAACTTTTCTCAAATTCAATTTTTGAGAAACCTAAAGTTTGTATACCGTCCTCTCCTCTGCTCTGTGAGTGGCGGACGGGCAATTTTTGAATTAAAATATACAGTAACTTTTCAATTCAAATCAGACCCGTAGTGCTCAGTTTTTTAACAGGCAGGATTCTTCGATTAAATTCTACCTTAGAGGATATTATTTTACTCTTCAATCAGTATACAACATACAAATGCATTAGCTTAATGTTCGAGCTCTGAAATCTACGTTTGATTTTAGAGTTTTTCGCGTTCTACTTTTGATAGATTTTGTCCTAACTTCAAGGGTGCTGCTCATTTCCAGCGTAACAAATGTAACAGTTGCTTTTCTTCGGCGAATTCTGGACTAGCATTTCTCAAAAAACGTTTCCTAGCTCAGAGCAAATACTGCTTATTATCCCCTCAAGTAGCGTAATATTAGAGTATAATTTTTGGTGTTCTTCAGCTACAGTATTGATTTACAAGCACAGGAAACAGAAAAAAATAGTTTGCACCTGTGAACTACACATGCATTGAAAAGGTGTCAGGAATTAACGGCTATTTAGTTTTTAGCTCTGATTATTTTCACCAAAAACATTCAATTTCTGGGAACGAGAATATTCCCCAAAGTTAACTGAGGTCAACCCGCTTGCAAAAACTTTTGCTGGACAATATATTCAATATTTTATGTAAAGAAAATTATAATTTGAATGCGGAATAATGCAAACTCTACAGTTATTGTTTTATAGTTGATCGTTCACAACCAAAGCTTTCATGTATTCTGGTCTTTAAAACCCAAGGAATAGAATTTATTTTTTATTTGAGCCAAGTTAGAACAATTATTCAAAAAACTTATTTGTCCGGTTTATCAAGTTCTTTAAGGAACCTGTCTTGATTAATCTATTAGCAGACATTGTGGGTTATAACGAAGATGTCAATTCTATCGTGGGCAGGTTATGCATCTTAGGTTTGAACTTGATGCATTTGCTTTATAACTCATTTTGGAGTGACGCACAAGCTGATTTGATCAACTGCTCGAGTGACTCTATTTTAGATGAATCTGAAGATCTTCTATGAATGATAAGGCTAACTCATCATTACACAACATGCTCATACAACGTGAGTCGTTGCCCAATTCAACTGTGTAATTTACTGGTACATGGTGACACACCAATAGTGGAAAACTTTTCCTTGTAAACGTGAAAAATAACCGGAAATGGACAAAAATCGTTCAGCATGACCTCGAAGTAGTATGATCACATGGAACAAATCGTACACTAATTTCACATTTATTTTTTTCAATACACTCTTAGGCACCGACAGCGCGGCAGCACGCCACATTTTCGTCGGTAATTTGCCCCTTTCTTGTTCCGAAGACCTCTCTGAGGCTCTCATGCAGTATTGGATTAGGCTTTGTGCAAATATTTCTATCCAAAACAAACCAGACCTGCCCATGGTGTTCAGATCAGAACTTGATGGAGACCATTTAAGTTGTGGTCATATGCTTTCGAGTTAATTTGATCCACCGAAGCAGCATCAGTTGTTTTGACCTAACAAATATAAGGATATTGTTAAATAAACATCAAAAGTTGCGGACGAGGCCTTTGCATTCTTTTCTGTATCGTCGTAATTTCTCTTTTACATTATTAGAATGATGTTCTTACTAGCCATCTCAATGCGATATTCAATATATGTGATACCAGTTTTTAAACGGAAATGAATAACGGTAATAAAATATTGTATTTACTGTTGTTCAATATTCAACACAAAAATAAAATCAATTGTATAGTAAGCAATTTTAAAAATAGCAAACATTGACTGGATCGCGCCTTCATTTAATTTTAATTAAACATTTATGAAAATTGAATTTGTGACTTCTGGTCGGTCAGCAGAATTTTTAAAATCTCCTCCGTGGCCACCGGTGGCGCACGTTGTGGTCAAAGTGTCAAGCGATCGATTTAATTTAATTTAATTCTTTCGATAAGCAGTCTGATTATACTGTCTGTATGGCATTATAATTTCAGTCCAATAAATTATTCATGCATGTTCAAATTCGTCAATAAATATTTAATGAAGATCGTCATTCCTTTTCCATTTCCCCATCATCTCTCTCTCTTTATCTTTCTCTGAATGATAAAAGTAAATTGAGGATACGAGAGAGTACATATTTTTTGATTTGGTGTGTCTACAGAACACTTTAATACATCACAAAACTGTTATGAGAGAAGTATTGTCAGAGACTTACTGACAACTCAGTTGCTTTTCGTACATATTCCAAAAAGTGACCACCGCAAAAAACGCAGAGACATCACCAAGTAGGAACATACCGCGGAGACGTTAAATTAACTGATCTTCACTGCTCGCCTTTTTTTCTGTATAAGCCATCTGGGTCTTGACGGATAGAGAACAATCATCTGAAGATGCTCACTTAATTTCATACGTATAGCAATGAATTTTTGGAAATACCTAATATCAATACCTAATAATATCAATACAATACCTTATTTTACTTGCAATTTTTAATTCGAGTAAATGTTTTATACGGTATTTTTAGTTCTCTCCTTTTTACCTAATATCTTGATGGATTCATGAATTCTACCCCTTAACTCCAAAAAAATGAACTAAGTATTATACAACGGTTCTGATTAAATATAATGAAAGGCATTATGATTGTGAGGTTTCAAAGCGACGTGGCATGAGCAAGGTGTGTGCTACGCAGACCGAAGAGAGGGCGAGGTAAAGTGCGTAGGTGACATTAGTAATGAGCGCATTCTTCTGTGTTGTTGGCGAATACGTTAAGGGAACATTCGGGATATTCAAGAGTTTTAGGAAGTTTGTAAAAGAGACTGTAAAAATGCTTTGTTGTTTAACGAGAACATTTCTCTTGCAAGTTAGCGCAGATCACCTCAACATTTAACGGAGAAATAAGTGAGCAAGACGAATTTTCCTATCAGTAGCGTGGATGTCATTCATCCATAAATATATTGGCTGTTGTTTGTAATAACTAAAGCATTCATCCTTGGTTAGAAAAACAAGAAAATTTCCCTAAACTATTCTTGAGCTGTCCTCACTAAAGCTCCGTGTTACGGCAAGAGAAATGACATTTCTCGGAACTCTGTATCTCCGAGTCTCTTTACCACTGCTTCAAGATGTGATTTTTATTGTTTCTGGCTCTTATTTTTCATTTTCATTCCCTCAGGAGCAAAACATGAGCAGTGTTCCCGTTTATCAACGTAGCTGCCCACACCGTGACAGAGGTAGAATTTTGGGTATGGCAAATATTTTTGATATTTTCTGAGATTGCTAAACACTTTACGACAGAGCGAGGTAATTTTGATAATTGAAAGCTCGTTCAAAATTGACAATATTCTCATCATTGAACATAAAAGAATCAAGACTATGACCAGCGAGCCGGCGTAGCAAAACACGATTTCTTGTGCTTCATTTTGTCACAGATATATCTGTGAGGCTCTGGATTCTTCTTCTTTCCAAAGGAGAAAGCCGCAAGTCGAACCTACGAGCTGACTATATTACAAGCTCTGCAGTAATTTTGCCTCATAAACTCTCAAGGAATTTCTCTTACCCTTGATGAATTTTGTTTTTATTTTGTGCGTCGTTGCAGTTTTTGGATGGCGATTCCTTTTTGTTATTTAACTCTACCATTATCTACTTACCGCTGTATTGTACGGTAAATAAAATTGTGTTTGGATTTGGGAATATTTAGAGCTTTTGAGGTTCTATTTGGGAGCTCTCCTGTCAGATGAAACTTCAAGTCTGTACTCTTTTGACTTTCGATTGCAATGTCGCGAAACTTGAACTAGATTGCAAATTTTTACTTGCAACAAATAACACCTTGTTCCAACTATAACAGGTTCGAAAAATATGAAATTTGAGAGGTAATAATAAATTAATTCACGCAATAATCAGAAGCTTTCCCATATTATTTGAGCCACCATCAATATCCTATTTTTTCAATATTTCTAGATTTAATAAGATTAAGTTTACGCAGTCACTCACCTTCTCAAAGAAGTGAAGAAAGCAAGCATCTAGATTCATTTTATTCATCAGATAGTGAATGATATTCTCTCAAGCTGAAGAACATTGAAAACGTAGTTTCCTTGAGAGTTTCATAACTCGATACAAGAAATAATCGTTGATATGAATAATAAAATAACTTTCTATAGTTAAATTTATATCTTAATCAATTGAATCAGAAGTAACATTCTTCAATGTCTTTATTTTGTTTTCCCATTACCACAGGAAGTTAATTTGTTTGCTTTGGTATTGAACTGCACTTTGATGAATGTGTGAACCATAAATACAAATACTGTCCCCAGTTTAGTCACTCAGATCTCCTCAGGGGGATACAACTATTGTATCTATGGGAATTAGCACTCCCATGGGGAAAATGTGTGAGGGCTCGAGCTGAGAATTAGGTAGGCCTTCTTTTGGTTGAAACAAAATGCCATCTTTTAGGGACCATCTTTTTTTTCGGTTCACTGCTGTCCTGGTTTTCAGCACCTACTACTTTCTTCTTCAACTTTTATCTTTTTTCATGAACTTCTTTCTTAGCTTACTATTTTTGTGCACCTTGTGCGTAGATTCCACGTTCTCTTAACTCTATACTAAATGTTGCCTTCATCTTTCCTCTCTTTGAACATCTTTGTTGTGGTAAAGGGAGGCTAAACTTCACGATAATCAATCAATCATTAGTCACTTAGTTTAATTCTCGTTTAAAACAAAAGTTCATTACTGAGCCTTACTACTGAGCATTCACAGCGGAATATTTTTCAAAGAAAATTCATGGAGCCATGATCAGCAAGCATCCAGTACGTCTTCACGAGAAATGAAAGCAAAGTCTCTGTAATCATGCATCGAAATGAACTTGCATGAGCCTTAAGACCGAGCGGTCAGAGACCTGTGCCCGCCGGAAATTGTTTCCTTGATGTCCTATCAATATTCGGCGGAGTTATTGCCGGTAGGTAACCGCAGGATTGCTGGCTCAGAGCTGCTGGGGACAGTCGAGCCTGGTTATGCCGGGCCTGCTGTGCCTTGTTTCGTTTCTTGCGCTGCTCTCGGGAGCCCGCAATTCTGAAGGCTTTGCTGTCGGATTTGTGTCTGAAATACTGAGCGCGAACAAATCTTATGTTTGTTGATGCTGGGTGCTAGCTTGAGTTGGGTTCTTTTTGAATGCTTTTTTGCTGTAGTTTCATGGTCTGATTTGAAAGTATATCAGTGTGAAAAATTATTGGGGAAATTTTTTTGGCTTTACTATGCTAATATTTAAATTGTGAATCACTAATCCAGGTCATAATTTACATATGCTGAGAAATGTCATACCTTGAATGTATCTCGTAATTTACTTCGTTAGCTAATATGTAGTTAAACGAAGCAACTATTTAGTTGAAAGAGTTAATGCGCATGAATGAGGAAAAATTAGAGATTGACTAGTGACAGAAAAAGTGCAAACATTTGACCACACTCTGTGGGTGGGTTCTGGCAAACTTGTAGATCCCAAAAATAAATTTTCGAAGTGGTTACACTCTAACGTCTGCTACCGTAATCATGGTCATGAGAAAAAGACAAAACCAAGAGCAGTCTGCGCTGAAGTTAACCAGAAGAATTCATGTGTGCTGAAAAAAACAGGAGGAATGTAATAAAAAAGAATTGAACTTGTCACAATTCGAGAAGCAAAAGTGTCAGTAACTCACAGATCTCAAAAGAAAAAACATTTGGGTATGAAAATAGTTCCTGTGAACAAGTTCTGTGAGAGTAAGCTCCCATGTGACATCGTGTTTCCAGGCGAGAATCCTTTCACTGTTGAAGCGAAGTTCAAATGCCAGAACAACTGAGCGCTAGGAAAGTTCTTTGGGAATGTTTCACACTCGCATAGAGAAGTTTTCAGGCGTCGAAAAACTAGCTTGGTCAAATGGTTGGCTGCTATTCCTTAATCATGCAAATATCTTTTTGTTCAACATGGAGCGAAAGTGAACACAAATTAATTCATCGAACAAACTAAAGAAGCTGAGCGTCATTCAACGACATTCACATACAAACAGTGCACTCAACATTACACTCACCTCACAAACAGAACAGTGCGCCCTCTTATTCGTCGAGTATGCCACAACACGGGTCAGGATCACGTCTTAACAAAATCATTAAATTTACAAAATTATCAAATTCCCAAAATCTTCAATTTTACAAAATCACTAATTCAAGGAACAAAAAAGCGTGGGCCTCTCACCGCCTAATCTCAACCCAATGGATTTTTCTGTAGGATTTATTCTGGAATTTTAAACCCGTATCTCCTCTCACGCAACAGCTACATCTCTAAAGCGCTCCATGGAGAAGACTTCGACAAAAAATTCATCATGGATTGCTTCACAATGCCGGAAAAAGTTGTCGAGGCAGCTTGGAGAATGTGAAAGGGGTTAAATGTCTTATAAAATTTTAATTTATCTCAGAAGTCAGGATCAAAATCAAGGCCATAGATAGAGGCTCGAATTAAACTTTGTAACAGTTCTTCTTCTTTTCCATTTAGATGCAAATATATTTCCTATTTTGTAAATAAAATAAAAAATTTCCACACCACGTATACACGTAGTACTTCATATCTAAGAAAGACTTTGTGTGAATTTGTGAAGGACTGAGTTGCTGACGCTTAAATATCCCATGGTTTTGATGAAAAAGTCAGTGGGATGTGCCAAATTAGCCTGTCTGCGTGGTTTTGGGATGATTCAGAAAAAATCACTCAAATTCTGTTTTAGATTAGATTAAAGTTTTAGTCAAGAATCTTTTATAGTTAATTGAAATAGTTACAATGATAGTTCCTATAGATAGATGAACGATACATTCAAATAAATGACGCACTTAAAAATAGCTGTTTTGAGTCAAAATTTACCTTCTTGAGTACTGACAGCGTCACAGATTCAGTGCAAACCATTTTACGCAATGATCTTTGAAACATTCCCTGAATCCCATAAGCAAAATGAGACGCAATGCTCTACAGAGTCAAGGCTCTTCACCTTTACTGTAGGGTAATGGTGTTATAATCAGTTCCGACACAGAGATGGAAGCGCGTGAACGTTGCAACTGTGTAGCGTCAATGAACATTCTCATTCAAGCAACTCAAGATCATTTCACTGGAAACCGCGCACTTTCATGCTACACTTGAGCGGAAAATTTCATTTTTCTGCTCTGTTTAGCGCGAATTTAAAGTATTTTACCTGGTGATACGAGCAGGAAATAAAGAACTCGTGCAACTACGAGGCGTGTTTTCTCGGCGCGGTGGCTCTCTCACCGGTGCTGCCTCGGGCTGGAGAGGAGACCTGCACCTCAACTTTCATTAAGAGATGCTCCACGCTGGTGAAAACAACCCTATTTTCTCTGGACTTTTCTGCAGCCCTGCGAACGTGGGCGGCTTTTCGCAAAATACGCATATTTTGCACTCCATTGCTCGCGTACGGAAAAATGTGATAATTCAGAAACAGATTCTAAAATTGAAGGTGGCTTACACCTCATCTTAAATTGAGGTAATTGCTTTCAATAAACTTGAACTTTAGTTCTTCCCTGAGTTCGATAGCTCAGAAACTTTGTGTGAAATCTGAAAGGTGCCGACACCTCATTTTTAATTTGATCAGCCCTGCTGCTGTTTTAGCGAAGAAAAAAATGAGAACATTAATACATGTTTAAATTTCAGAATTTTTATTTTATGGTTTAATTTATGACGGCAATTCATCTTGAACGCCATGTAGAGAAGGTGAAATAAGTGCTTTTATTGCAGTCATTTTCACGCGTCACAAACAAGACCGCCGTAGTCCTCACTTGCCACTTACAGAGAACTTTGAGCACTGAAGACCCCAAATTAAATAATAAGCGGGAGACTCTTCTTAATTACGCAGCTCTCCTTTGAACTTTGTGAGCGACTGCAATCTTGCAAAGTTTCTGCCGTTTTCCAGGGAGAAAAAGTACACCTGGAGACTTGGTGGCCGGATCAATAGAGAACCTCGAGAGGCCAGCAACACGTGCTGGGGGATCGATATCCAACAACGGGAAGGCCATGGAACGACCAGTCTATACCTTTACTTTGAAAAGGAAAAAAGCTCGAGGAGATGGAAGTATTCCAGGGATAAGAGGGATCTCAAAGATCCTTTGGAAGGTCGACGAAGAAAAATGGTCGTCCAGCTCGATGGAGAAATGCCTCGTCTCAGGAATTCGTTCCCAGTAGTCCATCTAGAGGCCCCTCATTCGCGAGATTTCGAAAATCAGTTATTTTTAACCAATTCAATTCAGTGGAGAAAGCGGCGAGGCGTGCTTGAAAAGCCCTAAATCTGAACCACCAGCTTGTTTTCTCACTCATTCATGCTCCCAGTGACGCCAAAGGAATTAACGCTCAACAAAAATGACATCAGTAGCGGTTATGATAGTGCAAAGTCTCTTTTTTTTATAGATGAATTTCATGAACAATGAAATTGAATTATGAGAAAACATCATGTAAATTTAAGTCGTCAACGTTGATCTTTCGTAGTCATAGGGGAAAGGTAGTCGAACTTTAGGTATGATGAACGCAAAATTTACGAAGATTTGAGAGCAAGGTACTTCATTGTGCCATGTTTCTCAGATACTGCATCATTCCTTTAAATTTAAAAGTGGAATTTTGTCTAATGTTCAATATTCATAACTCAAAAGCTGCTGCTGCAGGATACGGTATCCTGCAGCAGAGCTCGCAAAGTGAAGCTGGCATAGAATGCGATATTTTAAGCACTTCAAGGCCATAAATCGGTGAGGGTCATTCCGCAGGGCGTGATGTAATGTTATTCGTGCACGCCGCCTGTTGCAGGGCAGTTATTGCGGCGCGTGCACATTAGGGAGAAGGGTTTTTAACAGCCTCACGCCATTCTAAAGCCCATTTAATGGTCCACATCAATCAATGATGACCGAATAACCCTCGCTAGAGTAATCAATAGATGCATTTACGTGCGATTTTTTAAATATTCAGCCAGATTGACTGCGAGCTTTGCTTTATTTTGTGCCCTGTACTGCATAGAAAACTAAGGCTGCGCACTTTCCTCACTTGTCAGTATTTGTGAGACTGTTTCTAGAGAAGCCGTAGATTTACGGCGTAGTGAGATTTTGTTGTAACATCTTTTACCATAGACCATTTCATGCAGGGCTCTGAATTGAAAGAGTATACTGTAATACATTTCTTCTAAGTTGCAAACATTGTAAAACATTGCAAGATACATATGGGTTATCTGTTGCCACTTTTAATTTATGGTTTCCTTTTGATGCTAGAGTTAGGTTAACTAAGGTTAGCTTAATTAAATTGTTTTTAATTTTTATTATATTCAATTTTTGTTTTATTTCAGGCCAAAATGAATCTCTGGCACCTTCCAAGAACTGACGAGGAAGGTCTTAAAGATTCGTTCTATACATGTATGGAAAGTAGATAAATTGCCTTAGAAATAAATATAAATCAACAAGGATACCTTCTCACATGAAAGATCCATTCATACTGTCCAGAATATCAATTCAATATTCATAAATATAATAATACATTTTTACTTTTCCCCAAAAGCACTTTTTCCCCTAAACAAGTGGTGACAGATAACCCACAAGTACCCATCGAAATACATTGATCCTTCATCCTCCGCACCTAACGAGATTACTCATGCAAATAATTAATTCAAAAGAAATAATTGATAATGTCGATTTTGTCTTTGGATTTCCAGCAAACTTGAAATAAAACTAAAATCAGAGATCCCTCAAAGCTTTGGATAACAGCCACCATAAAGAAAACTGCAATTTTCTTCACTATTGAATTATTAGTCAATTGGGAGAATTTCGTAGCAATGGAAACCAAGAACAAAGAGTTTCTGAAGAGTCGCCCACTCGCCATTGATTCCTTCGAAGGCAAAATCGATCTCGGCGGAACACCCAGCAATTACCTGAGCTATGGGCCTCCGAATATTACCTTTCTACCTCGAGGATCCATTAGTGACGACTACCTCGTCTTTCCCCTCCTGACGAATATTAATACTAAATTCCTACCTGCTCAGCGTGTCCTATACCTGCTTCGTTGTCCGGCGCGTTGCAGAGCCTACGAGGCCAAAATTTGCTGCTTTGAAGTCCGATGATTAGCATCAAAAAGCGTCATTTTTTATCGCTGCAGCCCGTTGTCGCCAAAAACATGTTCTAATTTTTCACAGAGATCTGATAGAATTCATTTTTTCATCTAATTGAGGGATTTAGTTGAAAATTTGTAGAGAATTTACAGAAGAACACCTGTCTAGAATGTGAGACAAATTTGTTCGGTTCAGTAAGTGCACCATCACGAAAGTTTGTTACGTGTATCCGTGATGAATGGCACTCCACTTGCTAATTTCAGATGTCATATTCTTCGGCATTCGACCTAAAAAAAAATCCTCAATAGTGTATAACACACCTACAGACACGGATGTAAAACTTCAGGCTCTCGATTTTCCTTACATTTGTACAGAGACCTTTGTTCACCTTGGTCGACGTAATGCAAGCTAATATAGACTTCATCGATTTCCTTTGTTGTGGTCAATGTCACAATATCCGAGCTGGACTAATAAAGCCCAGCCTGACTTGCATATCTGAGCGCGAGTATCACGAAGCTGTCGAGACCTGTCTGCATACTTCGACTCCTCTTAAAAATTTAGCTAAAATGTGCATTAAATGAGTCAAAGCGGACAGTGAAGTCTATCGTTCTTTTTCCCCGTGTAAATAAACTGCGAGATCCGAAGCTCTGAAGAACCTCGCACGTTTTCTTCAGTGCAGGGCGGGAAATTCCGACGTGCGAGTAAAGTGACTGAGTTCAAGACACACCTTCTCGAGTCGTCGGAATAATCGCAGCAGTAAATTTCAAATTTATAACATACTAGTGTACACGGCCCTTCAAAAATGACTGCATTCAATATTTTCTTAAAATAAATCTTCCAGATGTGGGTGATAAACTAACACATCCATCCTGATAGCACCTGCAATAAAAATATTCTTGTACTTGTGCACTTGTGAAACTCGTATCGCGTATCTGGAACAACTAATTTTGAATTTCAAAATCCGCTCGGAAACATCAAGGGAGAATTTCCTCAAAATTGAGAAGTAAATTCCTCGGAGTTGGTCTATTCCATTTATAGGCGGGAAATTTCATAACTTGGCTACGTGAACATATTTTTAAGCAGAAAATTGATGATCTAAGAGCTTGTGTGAATAAAAACGAAGTTCTACGAGCACCTAATTATTTAACTTAATTTTATGCCCCCGAGAAATGCGTCCTTTTAGGTACATGCACCTTTATAGCATATGTCAGCAACTTGTAATGTTGGCAGACCAATCTCGAATAATTATTGGCTATCATACAGACTGGTGAAGCGGCCAATTCACGGTTCTTCCAACTGTGATATTTGGAGTTATGGAGCTAAAGCATTTGACTATTGCAACCAAGTTCCACATGTGCAGGTATTTGGGTATTAATTTATTTATTCTATTGAGCTTCATGGCTTAGTAACGTAATTTTTTCGGTAATGTAAGTCACAAAATAATAATAATTATGTAAGAAAGTGAACAAAAAGTCTGGTATTGCAGAGAAAGACTGAAATAAAATGTACTACATTTCATCTTTAGAATAATTTTCCCGATCATTACTCCTTGATGTCATAAAATTCTGGGAAGTAATTGCGCCCAACTGTTTGCTTTTGCTAAATACTGCAACATTTTCATCAAAATTTGAAAACAACTCAGTTTATACAAGCTCCCTAGGAACAAGTTTTTACGTTAATATTATTTAGAGTCTGACTACTCTCACCTCAACATCTTTTTCGATTTTGCAGTAAATGAGTGTAGGAGAGGGAGACATGCTATGACGCTGGAGCGAAGTGCATAGAGTGCTGCCTCATGCTGCATCCTTGCAAATGTTTCGAGGTCCTTTATTTCAAAGAGATCATGTGCTGTTCTGCTGGGGCTATTGCGCGAATTCTCTGACTCACTCCGACCACGCTCGGACGCGGGGGATAGAGCAGAGATATATTCTTTTTATGGAATTCATTTTCCACTCATAAAAATGCCGTAATTTCGAACACATCACTCTGATTCAGTTTTCTGTTTTCCGGGCACGTAGCCATTATAGCACGAATAGGCAAGTCGTAAACGGAAAGTAAAATTCAGCAAATCATCCCTATTTTGAACAGTCAAGCCTTTTATTGGAAGCCGCCATCAGTCCTATAGGATTAGCGTCAAAATTAAAACAATTTGTGGAGAATTGTACAACTCATTGTTCGGATTGGAGAGTACTGTCATAAATCTTTTATATTAGCTGTATAGTTGAGGGGAATAAATGAGGGGAACAAGCGGTTCTATTTATTACTGTTTTTGGGGTGGATGATATAGAACTATAGAAACAGGATGACTTAGAACTTCGAATTCTGGAATGTCAGTCAATTCTTCTCTTCTATGAATTTAGCTTCAGCCTGAATGCGTAACACCGCAGGTGAATTGTAAGTCACCACGAGATTGATCCTTAAAAATTTTTGCCTGATTTCACGTGAACAAATGCAATCTGTGTAGACCGCCACGTGAGCAGCATGGCCAAGACCCTGAAGCTCGGTTGCGTGGTCTCGTGGGGTGACTCATTATTTAATCACCAATCAATTAGCAGACGTGTCACGAATGTGTCGAAGGTCAGCACGGCCTTTCGTAGCCCACGACTCGACGTGCGATGGCTCCGTGTTAGGGAAAAAGGTGAAGATGGTCTCGTGTTTGGAGGAAGGTGAAGAGGGTCCGCATTCGGAGGGAAGTGGAGATGATACTGTGTTAGGGAAATGGTGAAGATGGTTCCGTGTTTGGAGAAAAGTGGTGATGGTCCCGTGTTTGAAGAAAGGTGGTGAGAGTCCGTGTTTGAAGGAAGGTGAAGATGGTACCGGGTTTAGAAGAAGGTGAGAAAGGTCTGTGTTTGGAGGAAGGTGGAAAAGGTTCGTGTTTGAAGAAAAGTGAAGATGGCACCGTGTTTGGAGGAGGGTGAAGATGGTTTTGGATTTAATGATAGGTAAAGGTGAGCAAACACAGAATTTCTCCGTCTGCAAGTAAAGATGAGCGAAATACGCTAAGTGAAAGTAAGCCGTATTTATGTAAAACATTTGCAAGAATACCCATCTCTTTAATTAAACATGATTGTGTGTACGTCATTCATTGCAATGAGTGTTTAAAATGTATCATCCGCTCTACAAAGTAACAGAGTTACTACGTTCATGAGGGAAAAACTATACCAAAAATCATTCCCGGGAAATTTTAATGAGATGCTTCCATTTGTTGTTCGCGGGAATGATCAATCCCTCTGGCCTATTCTGCGTCATTGTACGGGAGCCGCATTTGAATGTTGCTGGCATTTATGCGCGTATGCGTCGCACAACGGGCAGCAAATGTGCAGTGCCGAGCGAAATAGCGACTTCAAAGAGAGGAGCTCGAGCTGCAGCAGCGATTGCACCTGTCAGCCAGCCTCCTCTGATCTCTCAAGTCGACGGACTCGTTAAATTGCCGTCGCAGGTCATTTGCCGGAATGACTTTATGGAGCGGGTGTGTGTCAGCTGTTGTGCTCAGAGAACCTTTCAAAACTCGGCTGGCACACGATTTGTTCGAATACTCTTAGCTGCTCTCGGCTGTTCCGATATGTTATTCGGTATAGCGGCTAGCATACATACACGAACTTGTGCGCGGCTTGACATAAGTCTGTACGATTTTGGCATCGATTGGCACTATCACCAGTGCCGTATTTTGATTTGGAAGCGTCCGGAATATTACTTTCGCCCGACGATTTGGTAATCTTCAATTGCAGAACATATTCTTTTGTGTCGTTGGGTTCACTCGGAATAGTGTTTCAGATACATTGTCTCAAACTAGACAAGCGGTGCAGATAATAATACTTGAACGCAAAATCGTAAACGAGCATACGGAAAATTTAAGGATCTCGTGATATTCACCTCCTTCTTAATGAAAGCGTTTCTAACCCAAAAGTTTTAATTAAATATATATATTCAAATAATGGTTTACTTAAGTCACGTTTTTCGCTGATAAAAAGTAAAGAATAACATATATTTGTTCGTCTTCATGTACTGCAAACGAAACATTTGGGCTGAAAATCATAGTACATTATTATATTTATCAAAGCATTTTCGCTAATGGAGTTTGAGCGTAGAGGCAATGCAGCACTGCATGCTATTAAACACTAAAATGAAAACAATTTATCCCTCCAAGGAAGAATTATCGAAAGCTTTATTAAACACGGTTTAATAAGAATTAATGAGTGCTCCCAAAAAATGAAAGGAAGCTCCGTGAAACGTTTCTTTTGCTCGCTGTGCCTCGCTGTCAAAACTTGGGCTGCGGTGAAGACGTACGGGCGCCGTGACGCGTGTTTTGCCTTCTGACTTCTGAACGGGAAGGGGAAAACATCCTTGATATTTTTCAAGAAGCTATAAAGTTACAAAAAGGTATAATTTCTGAATAGCGGAAGAAAATGGTACACCCGACCGCATTTCGATGACAGACGACGTAAAACTTCTAAATTTTTTCAAACTTTCAGAAAAATGTTCGTCAATTTTCATAAAATTAGGAAGCCAATTTTGTTTATTGGATTACTGATTAGGTGAATCTATTTTGTAACAATATAACAATACTTTTAGGGATTTGCGCCTTATTTCAAAGTTTCATCCGACCATAATCAGTTTAAAGCCTTCAGCTGTTAATAAGCCTGAGTGCATCAGGATTCGGTCTCTTAAGAGAAATGCTGATGGTCTAGTGAGCTACCTCGTGCTCAGCCACACATGATACACGACATGGTGACCCTTCACTGCATGAATTATTTTTGGAAATTTAGAAATGCACTCGTCAGTAATGGCGTCCTAACTGATCTTTACCACTTGAGTGGCTTATCGAACTCGCATCATTCGCTTTCATTTTATGTATAGTATGTCGCATTACCAGAGCAAACCGTAGAAATGAACTTGCTTCAATTTATTCATTCTATATACAGCAAAATTCGGTATGTATCATATTCGACACACCATGTAGTGAAGGGGTGAGACCCTGAACTCTAGTAGCGAAAGACTAGTTCTCTCGGTATTCAGTCGGACCTACGCTACTAAGTCGCCTATCTACGTCGTAGCCTATGTCTGACTTAGACGCCAGTCGTAGACGCAGGTCTACGACTGGCACAGTCTGGTGCTGAGAAAGAGGGCTGCGGTCGGCCAGTGGTGGGTTACCCAGCACTATCCCTACATAATACATAGAATCAATATGGCCGAGGATTAGCTGGCAATGATGGATTAGGGCGAGCAACATGGCGTGGGGAAGAGCGCAAACAATGGAGGGGGAAACTATAGATCGCCACCTGACGACGAGTTTAGATAAGATTAGATTAGCTTACGGAAGATTTGTTACTCATGCAGAGGTCAGCTGTGTGCATAATTAGCATTAAATGTTTGTGTGTTTTATTGATTTTACTTATTAATGAAGGGAACTTCAATGAAGGGAAAAGTGATGGCTGTCATTACGAAGAAACCATGCTGAACATGTAGGTAACGGTTTTTATCTCATCACGAAAACTTTGAAAGTGAATTTCTCTTCACATACCTAGTATCACAAAACAGGAACATAATGCAAAGCTTTTTTTTTGCGTTTTCCTTGCATCACAGCTTTTAATACGACGTGAGATTGCATCAAAATTATTGTAGTTTGAAAAGCAGTCAACAGACAATGCATACTTTGATTCCTGGACAGTCTCAAATGGCGTTCAGCCAAACTGCAGCGAGGTTTTGTGATCTTTGGAAGCTCATAACGTGACGCTGAAGTTCCTGCAGCGCCAAGTTCGATGACAAAAACTTGCTGGATGTGAGCAATTCGCTAGGAGGTGACATGCGCAGCCTCAACGTCTCATTATTGGGATTTCTTGCCATCGCGATTTGAGGGCTATGTCCGATTAGAAAATTTGTGCATGAATAAGTACTGGTAGAAAATGTAAAAAGTAAATTTAGCTCTCTCTCTTTCTCTGAGCTATTAGAAAGTTTTCATGTATTTTTGTATATGTTTGTTTTAAAATATATCCATAACATTTCAGATAAATTGGTATTAAAAGTCAATCCCTACACACTCGAGGACACTTTTTATCTTTATCGATGAACAATTTCATTTACAACAACCTAAAACAAACATCACATCCAATTACTTCAACATCTTCACTTCATGGAACTAATTCAACATTCAATAATTTGAAATGGCATCGCTTGGTGCTCCATAAAAAAACACGAACTCTGCAAATAAAAGTCCCCTCGTTCAAATTGATATGAAAATTGGAACGTCCACTCGACGGGAGTCAAAGTTTCTTCATAACTGGCAAATGCAATCGTTCATGTCACCCTCCCGACCCCGCTGCCGCTGACAGCCGAACTTAGGCCTAAAGAGCCCACCTCCCCGTGGCCGCGTGTGAAATTGGGCGTCTATTGAAATGGAACACCTTCTTGGAAAATTAACCCGCGGGATCATTACACGAGACCGAATGATGTTATGATTAGAACACTGTCCTAGAAAATTAACATGAAATTACGATTAGAATGCAACCCGGGATCATTACGCGAGATCGAATGACGTTATGATTGGAACACTGTCTTAGAAAATTAACCCGGGATGATGTTACGATTAGAATGCAACCCGGGATCATTACACGAGATCGAATGTCGTTATGATTAGAAGACTGTCATAGAAAATTAACCCGGGATGATGTTACGATTAGAATGCAACCCGGGATCATTACACGAGATCGAATGTCGTTATGATTAGAAGACTGTCATAAAAAATTAACCAATCCTGGTTAATTTTCACACAAGAGAGAATGATGCTATGATTAGAATGCAACCCGGAGTCATTATATTGATTAGAATGTGAGCCGCACTCGCATCATTAATGATTGGAAGATGATGCGAAGATTAGCGTGCTGAGTTCACTGCAATCATATATGGTAAGAGAGTGATGTAATGATTAAAATGTTGATGTACTCTCATCATTTGTGATTATGGGTCATGTAATGATTATGGGTCATGTAATGAACCGTATCAGGCTAATTATATAATTACTGTTACCAAAACAATGAAGCAGTAAAATTAGATAGTGGGTGTAACTGAGAATTCTTCATCGTACCAATTGCCATGCAAATCGCTCTTCGTTTTCTTTGCATGCCAATGTCAAAATCCTTATTTAGAGTAAGCTAGTGATTTATCAGACCAAATTTTTTCCAATTTTCGAGATCATGATAGTGTTAATTCTTCAAGAATAAGCTAACTACATACAATTGCTGCCGCAAACCAACAAAACGAAGTTGCTGATTATATTTCTAACAGTTAATGTACTATTTAACCAATATTGTAGTTCATTTCTGCACTTACCGACGCTCACCCAAGAAAACGTCGACGCTATCAATTGTCATCCAGTGAATATTGAGAGGATCCGCGCTACCTCGAATGAGAAATGTCCTCGTCAAACATAAAAGCATCCTTACAGTCTGCCCTACAAATGTTCCAAGGCTTATCCACACCACAAATATTTTCTCTACAAAATCGCCAACATCACAGCTTCGTGAAGAACGTCGTAATGGTTGCCGTCCCCTCACTCCTGAACATCCTTCCTCGGCCTTCAGCTGTCTGCATAGCGCCTTCTCCTCGTCCTACGTAGCTTGCCATACCTCACCACCGTCATGCCAGGTGCCTCGTCCCTTCATTATTTTTCTACGTATCCGTTATATTAACAGTGTTATGGGATATTAGCTCATATAAATAGAATAAATGTAGGATTCATCAATCGATCAGGATTGAAGGTAATTCCATTATTTTCTCATCATACGTTGGATCCTAGCTAAGCGACTTAAATACGTTTGTTTTCTCTTTACAAGAAGCCAGTTGGGCTGGAAGCTAACCCTCAGAGGAGGTTCGGCTATCGTAGAATAAAGACTTGAGAGTTTAACATCTCCGCAAGATATCCTATTTGGTGATGTCTCTGCATTTCTTAGTGGGGCTCACCAAATTAGAATGAGCGTGTTTGACTTAAATCTTACATACAACGAAATAAAATTCACTTGCTCCAGAATTACTCCGAAGGATGAGAAAGTCATTTGTCATCTCACAGTAACTTATTGTGTATGATTTTTCACTGTTATCTCACAGTAACTGGTCCACTCCTCAGCGATGTCACCGACGCCATGTTGGAATCCTTAAGATCTGTCTCCGAATTATTCTCAAATCTGACCATTGTTCACGCTCAACAGCTTTGTGATAGTGTGCACCATAGGTCCCCATTTCCAATTATGAATGAAGTACGTACTTTTCCTTGTCTCTATTATATTCCTGTAGGCTGAGAGAATAAAGAGACACAAAGAGAGAGAAACAGAGAGGGAAAGAGAAAACGGGAAATGGAAAAAGAGTGACAGTGGCACTAATCATGAAATATTCATTGACGAAGTTGAACGTGCACGATGATCTTGATAACATGACTATTCTGCATTCATCGGCAAGATTACTAAAATGGTTATTTTATCAAGATTATTATTAAGTAAATCAATTCCATTACCGTAAATCAATTCCATTGTGACTGGTGGTGGTATTTTACTGAATATCCCATTCAAATGTTTCAAAAGACGTACAAAAAGGAAACCATGGCTGACTTGACAAAAAACAAAAACTCATTTTGATACTTATGATGTTCATTTTATTATTTACCACAATGAAAGGAACTATAAATGTAATTCATTTAAAAAAAGTCCACAACACTAACAATATAATTTATAAAGCTCATGTTAGTATGATTCGTAATACCTTTTCAGCGTATACCTTTTCAGTGTTATACGGGTAATCCAGGTGAGTGAGGAACCTTGATACATGCTGCGGAAATAACTATGCGAATCGAGCCATGTGTTTATGAGCTATTAAAAAAATATCATGAAACCTGACTGGGCAAAGCTTAACATGAACGTACGATATGTAGAGACACGCATAACTAACTTTTTTACCTTTTCCGATGACTTTTCTTTATCATCAGGCAAATACTCATAACCAGCGCGTGGATATAAAAATGTAGAGCGTCTTGTTCACTGTTCTCAAATAACCTTGAAGCTGATGTGATCTGTGAAATTCAAGAGTATCCTATATCTCTTTTGTACAGTTATTTTTAAGTAGGGGCCCTAAAAAATCTTTAAAAAACCTCCACAATATTGGGTGAATTGGAAAAATATAAACACTCGCAAAGTCCTAGGAAGAATAATTTTCAGTTTTATTACGTTTTGAACACAAGATTAGGCATGTGTCACTACCCTGAGAGCAGACGAGAATCAGCGTGAATACGCAGGCTGTTCTTTGGGGCGCTGGGGAGATCTGGTCCAGTGCTTAGATTTATACTTCGATGAATGCCTTGAGTTGATGTTTTCCTTTGGAGTTACATGAAAGGAGGAGTTCACAGTGAAAATTCTACAAATGTACACCAACTCCAGGGAAAAATCCAGCGAATTGGACCAGATCTCGCCAGCGCCATAATGTACAGTTTGCGTCATCGCGCCGATTCTTGAGTGCGCTCAGGGGGCAGCGAATGAAGAATGTTGAACTCAAAAGGAATTAAAATGAAACTAGCATTTCTCAGAATTGCATAACTGCTTTATTTTTCAAAATTCATCGGTTATTTCGAAGGTCATTAAAAATTCCTTTACGACCCATGTTCAAAAATCACTCGGTAAATGAAGAATATTAGAATCAAACAGTGGTTGAATAATTGTAGGAGAAAAACCTGAAGCCATGAAAAATATACCACACTGTTGAATAATCAAGAGTAAGGCTAATACTCACAATAGAATCAAAACTAAAAATACAACTTCCGATATTTCTAATTTACTAAATTTTCAGTATCGACTTTGATTTCGCTCATACTGTAACTGAGATCTTTTATATGAAATTCACCAAACGCTCTAAATTACCGAAAACATTTCAATAAATGTTTTAAAATCCTACATATCAAAATATATGTGTTACAATGCGTCTCTCTCATGTGGCATGAGCTGTTCATCACTATCTCAAATTTATATTTCGTTTAGTGGCTGAAATTAGCATAATTGTGTTCCTGTAATCTGAAGCACTGCGAATAAATATTCAATTCATCTCTCTGTGCCTCCTACCGCCCTGTTTCGGGGAAAAAATTCCCCCGGAATGCATCAAAAGCAAAGTAGGATCGGAGGAGGCTCCCTCGGCCGGAGTTTCCCTCTAAAATAGGGGAGGGTGAGGGGAGGTGTGGGCGCACACCTTCTTGGAATAGCCAATAGCTTGGAACTCCGGAAATGTTAAATGAAAAACGACTTCCAGGTTTTGTGCGCCGTACGTGAGATATAAGGGCGATGAAAAAACGAAGGAGCTGCTCTAGAAAGTTTACTTGGAATTTAAAACCGAATGGTCTCGCGGTAGCGTGATTTAAGAGGTCACCAAAAAAATACCTTAGGACTGAAGCCTTTGTGTCGCAGAGAAAGGAGAGGTTTGCGTTGCCCTGAACTGCAGAAGTGTTTTTTCTGATGCCACATCTTAATGGATCGCTCATCACGGAAGAATTCTGAGCGAGCCATATGAAATATTAGAGTTTCGATTCAATTTTTACTTCATCCATTCAACTCTAAAAGTATGCAACTTTTAGAAAAAAGCGAGGCATTTTTCTGGCATCATAATTGGTTTTCCCCACAAATAAGCTCTTCACATGGCTGTGTCACATAACCCGCTGACGCATCAGAGACGCACGAACAATACGCCGGTGGCCAATATTGCTAATTCGACCTCAAACCATACAAGGCCGGAGAACTCATGCGAAGTTACGGGCGTCTACCTCTACGGACACAAACGCAATGTTCGTGTCCGCCGAGCGCATCTCTGTGGAAAACAAGATCGGGTGGAACCAATAAAGCCAGATCAAGGTGTGTCGTCGCCCAGCTGCGCGGTGGTGTGGGATGGAGCACTTTTGTGTGGTGAGGCGCTGTCATGCAACACTACATCAGTCAATAAATGAAATATGCTGATTGCGTGGAAATCTCACTTTAAGGATAACAAGGTAAACCAACGTATTTACCATTTTGATTTATTGTTTTTCAGAGTTCTGAAAATGAATTTTTTGTAGTCCAAAACGTTTGTTGGTACCATGATATTCTTCGCTTTAGATTTTGCCTTATGTCCTAATACATGAGTTAAATAATCACCTCCAATGGATTTGCTTAGCTAACACACAGTTGAAATTCTTGATTAAATTTAGAGAGAGGATAAGAAGCTGAGACGCCTTAAGCTTATATTACAAATTAACGCAATTAACGCATTCAGTTGTCTACGCAGCAAAAATATATTAATTTTTTTTTTGCCGGAGGTAGGGGCTGGCCATTTGTGTGTTTTCTAACAACTGTCAAAAAGGATTCAGTGTAAAATAGTACGGCAGCGACTTTGTTGCAATTACTAACGTTGAAAAAAAACAGATATAATTAAGTAACTTCTATTTATTTCCATTCTTATATTCAAACCAACTCGTGTGTTTGTAGAGCAGCAGAACTTATTTTAAGAGCTCTTTAAAAGGACCGAGAGCATCATAATGGCTGAGTATCGACCCGGATGTAATGAGACGAGCATATCACCACTCCCCACAGGTGTTGTCTTGCTGCTATATCTCAGTGTCGGTCACGCTACTCTGGCGCACCTCGTCATCAAGTGCAGAGGTACACGGCTAGGAATTTCTCTCATTTCTCGTTCCATAAGCAGCGACTTGATTGCTATTAGAAATTTAGGATAAAAATTACAGCTATGCGTGTAATTGGCTGCACTGCGATAAGGTGGCAGGGACCATAATAAATCACTTTGAAATTCAAAAAACTAATGACTAGTGGCTGGTTCTCGATAATTAGCTTTCCTGGCGCGTTATCATTTACGATGGATGTTTACTCAGAATTGCGATAGGCTTACACGAACTGAGAAGAACAGAATTTTTCATTAAAAAATGATAGATCCAGCTTTCCAGAAGACTACGAGTTACGCATTGGATAAAAATGTTTCATTGCCTTTTGAACATTTTGAAATAATTCTTGCAGCATTTTGTAGCAAGGAATTGCAACCATTTCTGTTCTGAGGATTGGGATGAGATGGAAGACTTTGAATTCGATGAAAGATACAACCTTTATTATGTAGCTCGTGTATGACAGTTGTAAACAGTCATTGTATCGGTGTTAGATGGCTGTAAACAACCGTTGTATTTTTGTGTGACGATTGTGAACAGCCATTGTATTGGGTAAGATAGTTGTAAACAGTCATTCTATTGGTATACGATGGCAGTAAGCAGCTCTTGCATTCGTGTATAGCAGTTGTATTTAGCCATTGTATAAGTGTATGACAGGAAAACAGTCATTCAGTTTATAATGATAGGTAAACGTAGTGCTGGCTACTATCGGAAAACAAAAACAGCTCAGGCTTCTGGCACTTTAATTACTTATAGAACTGAAACAAGAAACGGGAATTCCGAAGAGACGTTCAGTTTAGGATGAGTTTACTCCTGAGGTGATCAGTGTGCGAGTAGGTACAATACTAGTCTTATAATACATTGTCGATACCCGGCTTGCGTGAGGTCATTTTATGCAAACTTTCAAACTATATTGACATATACTAGCCCAAGTTATTACATGTGGGTCATAACTTCAATCGAGCATCGTATTAGTTGTATGACTGAATTTTATTTTCATACGTTTACGTAGAGGCTCGCACAAAGTGATGTTACTCGACGATCAGGTGTAACCATCTATCATGGTCTCAAAACTCATTACTGCTAATGTAGACTGTTACACTCATCTTAAGACATGTTACCGCTATCCCTCGTTATGAACCAAAGCCAAATATGCAGATAATTGAAAGAAATAGAGAAGAAGTACTTTAAAAACATTTACTCTGAACGTTTCGAGCCTAGGCTCATTCTCAACAAAAAAGTCTGCAATTAAAATGATAAACAAGTCAGTACATCTAAAATTACAGAAGCGCA
>JACJUY010002519.1:0-14474 GCA_014220935.1 Platorchestia sp. MABIK | reverse complement strand
TATCATTTTAATTGCAGACTTTTTTGTTGAGAATGAGCCTAGGCTCGAAACGTTCAGAGTAAATGTTTTTAAAGTACTTCTTCTCTATTTCTTTCATTGTGAATTTGCTTCGCAAAATAGATTTTCCTTTATGCAGATAATTATTTCATAACATTCTTCATACATATATTTTATCATCATCTTCAGTGGCTGCTTTATTCCTACCGTCTCGAATGCAAGCACAAAAAAATTCCCTATTTTGTGTGCCTTCTGAATCGAGAATTGGAGTGAAGCTCTTGTGTTTATATAGTATGCATTTTCGCGCAAGTGGTGAACTATCGTAATAAAACTTAAGCATTTACAAAATGTGACAAGTACTCTGATAATCCCATATCGTAACGACGGGTACTATGACTTCTTATCATAGGTCCAGCAACTGCTGGTCCCTCTGTGTTTGTCATAACAATCCAGTCGTTTCAAATTGTACAATTTTGCATTCATTTTGAATGCCCGAGTGTCATAAAACATCTGTTGATTTCTATGACTCTCATACTATCAACGGCTGCAGCCGAATTCACTGCTAAGTCTTTTTAATGAATTGTTAAGGAGTAATACATACACTTGCCTCAGAATAAATCCCAGATGGTACCCCTGCTCTAGCGGATAGCGAAGACGTAAGCCATATTTACACTCATCAGACTCGCCGAACATATTTTCTCTCCGTAACACAAAGGGTTGAGTTTTTGAATGTCTTTTCAAGGCTGCTACACTGTTCTTTTGTTTCGAGGACGGCCATTTAACGCCCTAGACAAAGCAGGCCGCGTGAAGAGAGCTTGTTTGCTTTTAATTTAAGCTAATGACGCCTCGCGCCGCACTTCGGCCCAGCCAAAATCAACCCTCGGAGCATCTCGCTACTCTTTGTTGCAGCGCCGCGCCTGCGCCAAGCTTCATTGAACCAATAAACTGCGCGCCGTCCCATGCCGCTTTTTGCACGGCACTTGTCACAAGAAAAGCATTAGCTTTGAGATTGCAAACTAACAAGGCTCGACGGCTCCAAGTTCCGACGTAAGTATGATGAAACATCGCGCGACATCTACTAATCTCGTGTATAATAAGCTGGCCTCCTTTAAATACAGTTCTCGTGTGAAACGGCGTGTTAACGGGGTTGAATATTAAGGAAGTTTTCGGTGAAAGATTGGAATTTAATGATGCTATGTTGGTTAATAATTACTGTATTCACGTTATATGATATCTGTACCATCAAGGAGGCGTACGGTGGCCTGCGATTAACTCAGCCCTTTTGAAAACAAATTGCTAGAAAACTATGAAAAGTACGGAGTTCTGGATAATTTGACACGATGCAGGAGAGTTTTAAATTTATTTAAATCCCATGGGTAGACTAAAATGTTTTTGAGATGACAACCATTATAGCTCAAATAAACACGTGCTCTTTTAAAGGTGATGTTCATTACTGTGCCAAAGACATCTAGATTTATATGTAGTTAACTTCTTCAAAAATGTAGCGTTTTAGTTTTTGAAAGGTATCATGATTGTTGAAATAAATTTTTTCTTCAAATATCCCAGAGTAAGAAATCACAAGCATTCAAACCTAGAAATTGAGGTGGCCACGATGCGTCACCGTAACGTGAACTTAATCCGGGGTAATGAATCGTTTTTTGCACAACTATTGACTCTTTTACAAGTAGTGTGTGGGTAAAGAAGTTAGAGTACTTATTGAATTTGAAAAGCGCTAGTACTAACACATAAAGTAATGACTCTATACCTTAAGTGAGGTGTTGCTCCATCTTGTAACAATTCTGTATTCTCTACGTTCGTGTTTTCTGGTTTAGGTAGAAAAAGCCTCGATTCATTAGCCTATGCCAGTTACCATCAACAGCCACTGTATTGTCACCAGCATGTTCAAAGAATTACGGACCAGTGATTCTTGAAGATGTGACACTGAACCACTTGATTACTTCAGCTGAGTTAAGTGGACAAATATTTCTGAGATTTTCAGATCCTCAGAATCAACAATACTGGTCGTTAACTTCACCATTAACATGGCAATAAGTTTTTACAGATATTATAATGTTCAGAGTGGAGTTTCCATTTTCTTCATATTTGCAATAATTTGTGTGCAAAATTTAACAGCATTTGATAGCCTGTAAGCTGGAGCTTATGTGTCTGCTGAATTTTGTGAGTTTATTTCAAGTCTTTTTTGAGATTACGTTGCAAGATGACGCTCAAGATATTCCGAGCTGAGTTGAACGTCTTCTCTTCGAAGTTGCAGGATGAGAAACAACACTTCTTGAAACAGCCTGAACAGTGGCATTCTTAGGAACAGTTGTTGTTGTTTATCGGTTGTGAAACTCGAATCTTTGAATAATATTAAGCGACAAAAACTACTTCAGAACTTATTTGACTATCAAAAATGTGCCTGTAAAGTGTTCCTGTAACGTAGCACTGGAGCTAGGTATAGCTTTCAAGATTTTTGTACGCTGCTTCTTTCTGCAACGTACCATTTTAGCAGATTTGATTTTAAACTTAAGTGAGTAGTACGTTATGACAATAATTGGTAGTTTAGATACAGCACTTCAATAAATTGTAAACATCATAAATCACATTAAAATAAACCGGTCACTTTGTGCTTCAGAGCTTTCGTGCGTCTTTGAAAAGGATTTGTTACCTATGGGCCAGCCTGCAATTCTAAATTTTATGCACAGGTCTAAATCTTACGCTAATTCATGACGGTAGATGGTGAGTAGGTAGAACATATCATGTTTGTTTGATCACGTTCCCTGTTGTAGTAGATAAAACTCCCGCAAATGAGCTTTAACTTCGCGACTTTAACATCTTCTGTAAAAATTGAGTACCGTTCATATACAGTATATTGTCGTCTTGAAAAATATATTACTTTGATTATTTGATTGAAAAAATAATTCTTAAATGGTGGCGCTGCTCAAATCAATAGATATTTATATAGTTTAAAAGCCGTAATGCGATTTAATACTATAGAAAAACAGATCATTGATAGATGGAGAGTCTTTATTTCGGAAACTTGAATATATGTACAGAATAGATAAGGCTTTCCATCTTAGATGCTTTAATAAAAAAGTCTTGCTCGTGTACGAGTACAGTAACATTTACGAGCGAATGATAGCCCGAAAGAAATATCGAGCTATTCCAACATTAGATGTTTGACCCATAGATTTTCTGTAAATAGATTCTTGCATATTGCCGACTTTCCTTTGCTGCATAATTCCCTATAAAGTGAAGTGATTGAATGTAAGATTTCCCCCATGTAACGTGATGCATGATTCTCCTCATAAAATTTTTCTCGTGCTTCTTTTAGTTCGCAGTTAACAAACAGAAATTCTACTTTCAATCTGAAAACTATCATTTCAGGGTAGAGCGATTGATGAAAGCTTCTCGCAAATACCGCCGATGAAACAAAAAACTGAAGTACTCATAATCATTTCCGCAAATAAATTTATTTTCAAGCTATCTGTTCATATATCTCATGGTGAATGGCCTCATGCATAAAACATAAATTACGTACATTGACTCACGAGCTTCGCCTCTGGGTGTCGCAGATTGTCAATACCTGTGGCAACAATATGATATTTGTATCTATTTATGCCTACATTGAAGAGAAGTTCATTTGCAATCTGTGTTCATATGGTAGCCACATTGTGAGTAGTAGCTTGCAAGCAATTATTTTATTACTGCAACTTCAAAAATTTCACCTTAAAAATTATCACTCTAGCCGAGGGTCATTCAGGGGTAAATTCGGTGCAAAACTTCAAAGTTTTCATGGTCATTAATGTAACATTTGCAATGTTTCAAAATTCCAATCATTTCAGCTGTAGCAGAGAAGATGCAGTTTCTGTGAGTTATGTGGAGTAAAATATAGAAACTGATGATAAATGAACAATTGATTTTGGCACACCTTGTTCGTGACGAGCAGGTCGGAGCCATGCAAGTCGACTCGAGTAATAGCGGGCATTCAGGAGCCATTTGTAACAATTCTAGCCTCACGTAAACGGTGGCTGTTTGTCATGCGAGTGCCAAGCTTCGGGGCTTAACTGCAGCTAAAGCCTCTTACAAATTACGGAGGCAACATTCGTTGTAGTTAAAAGCTGTTAATCAACCAGGCTCCATCATTTTAGTGCGCCCTGGTCTGCTGCCATTGTGCTGCATGAAATTGGAACATCATCATTGTCATCAAGAGTCCTTGCTTTCATGATAGTTCCAAGTTGTACTTGCTAGTGTCTGACCAGATCAATACCATGTTCACTTGCGCCAGAGTTTGATCAGTTCGATTACGTTCCATCACTGCCAGTATTCAACCACGTCGATACTCGTTAATCCTCTCGTTTTTGATTAGTTCAGTAACATCAGACTCATACCAGTATTTGATTAGTTCGATTTCATTTGAATATTGCAAATATTTGATCAGTTCGTTATCATTTAGATGTTGAAAGAATTTGATCAATTCAATGCCATTTGCTTCATGCTTGCATCTGAAAAGTTCAGTGCCACCATCATGTCAAAGCATTTAATTCGTCACAGACAATTTGGTGACCGATATTTTGTAGAGTTAGTGAAAAAAATCCTTCCGATTATCACAAAATCCTTGCGATAACCATTTAATCTCTAGCAACGGCTTAAAAACTTAATGTCACATTTAACTATTATGAAATCTAAAAAAACCTTTCGCGTATCTCAGGTTATCTGAAACTCTTACTGACGGAGAAAAACTATGTTTTTTGCTCACAAAAGAAAATTAAAGGAAATTGAATAAGAAAACGAAAACATATCTCCGGAACTGGGGTTACCACAAATATATTTTGTTGCTTTATCAATCCCTCTAATGGGGATACAACTATTGTAGCTACTTTGTTGGAATTGGCAGTTCATGAGCAAAATGTGACGTCTCGAGCTGTAAGTTGAAATTAAACAGGATTTTTGTTTTGCTACGGGCCATCCATTCCCAGTTCACTTCTGTCCATTTTCAACACCCATTGCTTGCTTTTCCAATTTGTATCTTGTGTCATAAACTTATTTCAGTTTTCCTGCACTTTTCACGAAGTATGCATATCTTGTGCACATGTTCTACATTCCGTTAATTACGTACATAATGGTTCCTTGTTCTTTCCTTTCGTGAGGACGCCTTTGTTGTGGTCAGGGAAGCTTAAACTAACTTCTAATGTAATTTCTTCCGTAAGCTTTGCGTAACAGAGGAGTGTTGATTGTATTCCAAATGTTTCCCAACTCCAAATATTCCTTAACTTTAACGCTATATTTTTCCTGTAATTAAACTACAGTTTTTACAAAGTGCTGATGTCAGAATGAAGAACACTGCCACTTGTCAATGAATTCCGAAGAAGACATTGAGGTCCAAGCCCGATGGATAATGAAGTATTTGCATTTTAGCAGATTTCACAAATGAATTTCAAAATCCTCTTGACAATAAAGGGTGCGCTCAGAGCAACACGCTAATGCCACACACCTTTGTAGTCAATCTAAAACAAATATGTTGGATCATTTAAAGATTACTGCTGCATGTGGGCATAAAAACTCGGATGTTCTCTTCTTCTATACCGACCAATCTCATTTAAAACGGTGATTCCAATTACAATATTTTGAAGTTTTATTCAAACATACAAACGTCTGAACAAAAAACATTTTGGGGAGAAGTACTTTTTAATTCAAATAAATAAAAAATTAAGATTTTTTGAGTTGCAATGTACTGTACTTGTTGACTATGTTATAATCGCACACTTCCCTCAGTTGAAAACAGTCGCAACAACGCGTGACCTTACGCTTACGGACATCTTGCGACATCACAGCGAAAGTGAAGGACATCGTAGGGAACTATAATTTCATTGCCACTTTTTGGACAAAAAATCTCAAATAGCAACATAAAGCATTTCTTTGTCTACGGCAAACACTGCGCTGAATTTCATTCCTCTCTACTCTTACATACCGAATCAAAACTACATACGAGTATATCACCATGCATCCCGAAGTGAACAGCCCGAACCAGTTTCACCAACTCAATTTCTGGATTTTTTCATAAGGAGAGGAAGCCGCTTGAAAGTTGACTTCGTGTTTCTCGCCCTGAACATTTTTCTTCGTGGCCGTGTGTGAAGCCTTCCTTGGTATTCATATGCGGTGTTAGGAGCATCGTGTATGGACTGCAGTTGTAAGCTTTGTAAAAGTAAAGAGTAAAAGAGAATTTGTAAGAGTAAAAATAGAGCCATTTCCAAAATTGAGAGAACCAAAAGACAATTTCAATTTTATGAACTTTGTAGCCCGTATACAACAAATAAGATGACGAAAGAACTCTTAAATTAACGCTTATAGCTAAAAGGGATTACATAAATACTAATACCTACCATTTGATGATCAACTTAAAGGTTTTAAAAACTAAATTTATGGTTTTTGCTAACTTGTGAGAGCAAAGAAATTACAAATCTGTAAAATTGAATAACTCGACTTTAAAGCGATCCAGGACATATTTACTGAAGCATTACAATAAAAGTGTGGTCCAGCTGTACTGGTGGGTAAAGACTCATGCTGCCCCCACAATGCCTCCACAAATCTCCAGGCCTGCTCATAGAAATCTTGACATCGCACTAGTGGTGGGTGGCTTCACCTTATTTGTAATGAATTTAAGGGAGAAAATCTTGTTCACTCAAACTTATCGCTGATTTCCTATGGAACTGAGCTAACCAGGCTTTGCAAAAACTAAAACATTTGCAGTGGCACTTTTTGTGTCAAATGAGTGTTCAAGAAAACTTAGTTTGCTGTAATTATTCCTAATAAGACAGAAAATAGAAGTGTAGTCGAGCTTGCTTTTTCCCAGCATGAGCCCAAAATAAAAAAATTAGATTATTTGAATAAGTAAATTTTTCTACTCACTCACTTTCTTGTAATATAAGTGTGTTAGGGCTCTCATTTTATCACTAGAGCATTTGTTCTTCATAAATAAAAAATTTTTTACAAAAATTTTGATTTTGCTAATTTTACTGAGGTCGTCAAAAATTGTCAGCTGCAATAAAAATCAAGCACAGTGCTACAAACCAACGGAATAACGCTCAAAACTGGACTCTATCAATGAAGCATGCCAGGACGACAGCCCCGATCTCTCAAGCGCGGTATCGCTCTGTCACGGCGCGCTTGAAACGCCCGCCTTGCTGATGCAAAGAGAGCGCCAGGCGACGAACTGGGGATTTCAGCCCTCGATAGGGAGAGAGAGACACAAGTGAAAAAATCAGAGTAACTGCGACTTTCTCCTTGAATCCGCATTCAAATCAGGAAGAGTACAATAAATAAGCAGGAAAAGTTTACAGCACCAGCGCACAAATCTTTAAACACCCATTTGGAATTTTTGATCACTCCACACAATTCCATAGAAGTTCCCATGAAAATTATTCTGCTCTACTCAATTATTCCTATAATATTCCTCTAAAGCTGGTGCCATTGCTATGACCAGCGGTGTGACGTCATTGCCTCGTCTGGGAGTTGGCCTGAAGGTACAGGAGGCATTGGAGCTGCCCTATAAAACAATGATTTGCATAGGTACAGAATGAATTCTTCAAACCAGCTCAGTGATAAGAGCTCTCTAGTGTCAGCAAGAGATTGAAAACGGAGAACAGAGGAGTAAATTTATATCAATACCGTACGCGCTTCTATGAAAACGATTATTTCTTCCTTCTACGCAGAAAATATTAACAACAATTTATACCTTCCACGGAGAAATATTCATTCAACATCGAAACTACGATACACTTGAACACAATGAAAGCATTTCAGAGCTTACGTATATCTGAGATAATGTTCATCGCATACAGAGTATCAGAATGTGCCATCATAGAGTGAGGCAGTGACAACACCGTCGAGGTGCAGCTGGTCATAATGGACCAATGGATCAATTACTCATAATCGCCAAACTTAAATTAGACTTGCGCACACGGGCGATGAGGCCGCGCTTCCCCTCGTGCCAGCACTCGCATACAAACAGCGTCATTTCGTGCGATAGTCAAGTGCGCCCTTCGTGCAAGCGCTCTATAGATTTTCGAAGCGCAGGTACTCCTCTCGAGTTGCGTTACTCTAGCATTTCTCTTTATTTTCAGACCAAAAATGCATCTCGAATTTCCGTAGCACAAATACTCTTTCAAAGTTTTCTTTCTCAAGTTGCGAAACCCAAGCATTTCACTTAACTTCCATACCAAAAACGTTTCTACAATTTTCGTAGCGCATGTGTCCTTCGAAATTTCCTATCGCAAATACGTGCTGTGATTTTCGTCCACAGACAGATTTTATCTGGATTTTTGCAGCTCAAAGTTATTTTAATTTTTTTGCAGCGCAATAACTTCTCGATTTTTTTGCCCAAGTATTCTCGCGCCACAAGTACTAACATGTACTTTTTTTAGTTTAAAATCTTCAGGATTATCTCAGCACAAGTACTTCCTCAATTTTCGTACTCCTTGGATTTTCATAGTGCAGGTACTTGCTGAATTTTTCGGGCAAAAGTATTTATCTGTACACACTCAGTACAAGTACTTTCCTAAATTTCTGGAGCAAACGTAGTTGCCTAGAATTTCAAAGTACAAATACTTCTCAATTTTCATAGAGTTCATTCCCTCTACTTCAGAAGTGTGACTACTTCACCTCATAGTCCAGGGAATACGTCGCTTTCCGAAATGAGCGTTTATCGGTTTTGTAATTCTAGCGTATTGGTGATTAACGAATGAATTTTGCCCTCAGACCTGTTTCTATTAGGATGAATAGTGAGTAATTACCAGCTTAAATAAGTTTTTCTCGTTTTACACCAATCTAAATTTATACGCACATACATATAACTCGTACGTTAGTTTTGATTTTCTAATGGTTGTATTTTTCTTTAGTAAATATTTACTCTCTAGTTTTTACTTCAGTTTGTGGCGCGTAGGTGCAATGGTAGTTCAGTAGGTACGTTCGAGATGCAGGTGTCGTTTTACTATAAAATTGTTTTTTATAGTTTCAAACAGTCATCATGTTCTTCAAATAATGTTTCGTCCATATTGATTGTATACGGACATTTCTGCGTTGTTACTGAAAAAAAAAACAAATGAACGAATAAATCAACAATTTCTTCCATACTGTCCTCGGGCACGCAAATGGATAAATTTATGGTGACCATTCGTTAACTTTTCAGACTCAAATCTACGTGACTGTATCCAGTGGACTGACGACAACTTTATAAACTTTATTCACTTTCTCTTTTGAATTTCGAAGACCCGCAGGAAAAGATTGTTTGTGCTTATAATTATTTCGTTTAAAGCAAATCCTGAGCTTAAATTATGGCTTCTGACTCCGTAGGGATTTGGACAAGCTCAAGTTTCAGCTGCCATTCAAGCATGCTCACCTCACCACCCTCCACCTCACCTCCACTCACCCTCTCGCCATAAAACCTGCAGTTTTAATCAACCCCGTTTTTCTGGCTAGAGATCTTTGAGCTTTTCTCTCTCTATACGGAGCTCCAAATACCGTCGTCATTTGGGATCCATTGAAAAGGAGTCATTTGGAGAAGTATTGAAGGGAGGTCTTTTGTTGTCGCTGTACGGTCATTGCGGCATCCGTCACTGCCAGCGAATGGAGTTAAGGAATCTCTTCAGTGCGATCATGACCGTGATTTATAAGCAGCTCTCAAACATTCACGTCTGTAAGTGTGTTTATTTCTGCCATCGATTTCTCGCCGACTTTATTAAGCATTTGGCGGAGAATGCTTGCGTTATCTTCCAGCGATGAACTATCGGAGATCTGACGAGTCTCCAAGCTGTGAAAATCTTCGACTCCTTAGTCTATGCTAGACTTTCATGACTGATGATTATATTTATGTGCTTCTTGACCCCTTACGGATTGAAAAAGCCTGTAACAGAGAACATTTTTTTAATTGAGTAGGAAAAAATTCTCTCCGGTAGAATTATTGCTTAGAAGGAGTTATTAATGTGTTGAAAGGTCTTCGTTTTGTTGAGATCGATTATGCTCCAAAGCAAGAAAGCGAACACAAAATACGAAAAATGATTTCTCAAAGGATAGAGCTCAGTATAATCTTCAGTACCTTGGTTCAGCATTTATTTAATCAAGCACTTCAACAAATAAATTCCACTGGTCAGTTTAGTAAATCAAAATTTCTCTTGGAATCTGCAAATGACAAATGGCCTCCAGCTGCAAAAACTAAATTTTGAAGTTCTATGGGAAGTTGGATACATTTGTTCATGTCATTTACTTTTGTTCTGATTGGAAAGAGAATGTTTATCGAAAATAGTTACATTTTTTCAGTAATACTTTTGAAAATCAGCATTGAAATTACGTTCAATGTCATTTACATGATCGTGTCGCACATTACATTCAGTACCAGCAAAAACATTCAGTATTAGCATTGTGTCCAGTATCAGCAAAAAAATTCAGGACTAGCGTCATATTCGGTATCAGCGAAAACATTGAACGAATGTTTCTTTAGAACCATCAAAAGATATTGCGCATTGAGTTATATCACGAATTGATGGCTTAGCCGAGACCTACATAGCGTGAGCGGCGGGTCTTCTTTTTATTGAACGATGAATTTAAAATTGCAATTCTCACCAGTGAAGCGTGCCTAGAGTACTAAAAAGAGATCATATTTAATATTTCGTCTCTTGAAACGAACGGCTAAGTAAAATGGGTAGTAATCTTAGTCTACGGTGTAACATTAAAATGACTTACGTCGTTTTTCAAGATTTGCAAAAGAAGGGACAAAGAGACATAGAACCTGAATGACATGAATTCTTCCCAAATTAAATTTAACTATGGTTACTAATTCTTTTCTTAACTTCTCACTGTAACAATTAATTTTTAATACACTAACCGTTTTATTAATATGTTTGGGAAACAGTATTGAAAGTTAAATTCACTATAATACTCATTACTGTGTTGAAAAATATATTATTTGAAAAACAGAAGTTATTTGTACGTCATCGACATAGAAAGTAAGTGAAATGTAGGAAAAGGAGCTACACACTCAATCCAGTTGGGGAGTTTGATAAGATCGTTTCTAGTCACCTAGAGAAATTATTCTCAAACATAGGAACTTAAAATTTGAATAAGTAAATTGAGGCGCGCAACTAAATTTTAAAAAAGGCGCGCGCTTGGTCGCCTAACTCAAATAGAGTATTCTAATAAGGTACCCCACCAAGCGGAGCTCATAAACTTCAATGGCCTTTATTAGACAACTTTTCGATATCGAAAGAAATAAAAAGGGACAAAAAATGTCATTTGTGTCGGCGAGTTGGAAGCTCCGAAACTGCGCAGCATAAAACTTGCTTCGAGGGGCAAAGTTCAGTTTAGGAAGAGTCCTAAAGTTAACAACCGCGACGAATAGGCTCATGGGGCTCGAGCTGAGTCACAGAGACGGCCTCCTCTTCTGCCTGGCACTTGCTGTATTACCTCGACAAATGGCTGCATGCACCTGCTGCAGCACCTTCTTTCTGGCGTCGCAATCGCGAGTCTTCTTTGAAATGCCCGCCCTGCTCTTCAGAAGGCTGTTGTGTATCTGAGATTTGCCTCGTGTTTCTTTTGAGTGGTTTTTGAGAATGTAAGGTACTGAGATTCGCGATCAGTGAGGTGCTAAAACCTGGAATGAACTTAGATTGTAAAATCCTTCCTCTTTAACGCTTATTTTATTTTCTTCGTTCACCATAAGTAAAATGCTTAATAGTTGGTGGAATAATTCCCTGCAGATTAAGATTGCGTGGTTCTTATACAACGAGACCAAAAAGTTAGTGCTGTGTATAGGAATGTCAGCATTATGGCGAGGAAGTATAGGTTCGCAGCTAATTAGCATTTACATCTCAGTGGTGCACACTGATTTACGTCGTGCAATGATATCAGCAGTGATGAATGCGACTATCGACCAATGTCAACGAAGACGAATGTCAGCTATGACAGATGAAGGTGAGCATTCTTCCAATAATGAATCTCTGCTAATTAGGTCTTAAGTAAGGGTATTTATAGGCAAACCGATCTATAGTGCTGTTACAAATGACGGTCATGATCGAATTAGACGCATTCAGTTGTGTTAAACTTCGTTCACTACTTCAATATAATGAAGTGTTAAGAGGTTTTGAGCAGTGAAAAGTTTCCATACAAATTATTTTAGACCCTTGGATAATGATCACTTATTTCTTGAATCTATGGACAGTTCTTTCTGTTAATAGTTTTTCACGATAACATCTCTATACTGATATTACTAGCTGAAAATGTAAAGTACATCCAAACCCAGAACGATTTAATTGATCTTCATTTCTAAAGAAGACTAAATTGAGATTCATTTGGAGAGTGTTGGAACTCCCCGACCCAGCGAGTCTCGGCTCCATTTAAACGGTGAGTGGTGGCAGTGCGGAACACGCGCCGGATCACGGCTCATGTCTGACTGTATTGCAATTGTTTCCCAAACTTTGTCAATAGAGAAGCACCCACTTGGAATATGGAAGGGTTTAGTGGGCTCCTCAACACCGAAGGCTAAGCGCGACACTCATTAAAATCTGCGAGAACGCACAGCGTTCAATCCATGGCTATTGAACTCCAAGCGCTGAAGTTTAATCGATGAGAAAAACTTCGCGCTATGGGAGCGATATATTTTCTCCCCGTCTTAGATTGACTTTTAAACGCAGGATACTTGTGAGTGTCGCGTCTTCTTATTTGAAGAGCTATATTTGAAACGCTTACTATGACACTGTTTTGATTTCTCAGAGATTGTAGACATTTGAAATAAGTAAATTGATATTTGTGCTGCAAAGATATTTCGTTTCAGAAGCCCTGCTGAGCACTGCGGTTGACATCGTGGATTAAGTAAGCCCCGAGCTAAGGTATCCGTGCTACCATGGTGACGGAAGCATTAAAAATGCGTTAGTATTCAAAGTGAATGAATGAGAGAGTACAAACTCGATGAGATAAAACCGCCGCCTTACAACGGGAAAGTGAAATGCACAAATGAACATTTCACGAACGGCACCGTTATTATCCGAATATTTAAACTTATTTACACGGGATAGACGACCGTTGATGAATGAACATTAAAATTTGTCGCTGAAATCACGTGAGATCACCACACAGGACCAAGATGCATTCACACGTTTTGTTCTAGGTACCAGTGGCTGATTTTTGTGAAGAAAGGTACTGAACAATGGTACATGGATGCTGCTGAAGGCTATTCGATTTTTTTTCAAGTACCGTTTCATTTCCCCTGTGCTGTGTGGAAGATTTATGTTTGGTACAAATTTGATTTACAATACATATTTCAAGATTATTCAAGGTAGTTTACTCTACTACATTGTACAAATGTCGAACAAGTGTTTTTATAAATGATTTGATGCTGTTCTCCACCTGATGAAATTTCAAACTATTCAGGAATTATTCCGATTCTTCACAAGCCACTTCTAAAATGTCTCTTTTCACGTTCAAATTTGAGGACCCCATATGCCGGAGACCGCAGGGGGATTATTCCTCTGATTGGATCAATATTGGCTGCAATTGGGGCTAAATGGCTGGATTAACATTTCGGACAAGTGATTCATGGCTGCACACCCCTCTAGGCTGGACTAGGCCCCGGCGAGCACCAGGGATGTCAAGGCACACACCACGGTAGAGGAAACGAGGTAGGTTCAAACCAGTATTTTTTCATTGACGGTGTGGTTTTGCTGACGTCACGGCAAAGAACCAATAGCAGCGCTCATATTGCATCTGGTAGCATTGCTACCCCCAAATCTGGCTCCAATATTGGCCTAACGATACGACGTTTTGGTGACGTCATAAAGTTTGTTTGAAATAAAGCCTTTCCATAGGCTTGCCGAACAAGAGGAGGTGTATTTTCTCCCATAGAAATGACCCTACCTTGTTTCCTCTACCGTGGCACACACACACAGAGCTCGTAGTGACATCACCCTCGTGCTCGTGTACCGCTGCTGCTGCTGCTGCTCACTTGCCCGTTGTGACGTGCTCAATGTTAAATTTATTTCTTTACTCTTTGGGGGATTACTATTTGGTTCAGAATGTGTGACCAGCTCAATGTTAACGTCATTTCTTTTTTTTTTAGCGGATTGTCATTCAAATCTAAAGTGTGACGAGCTTAAATAAAAGTGAATTGGTCCTTTTAAAGAGCAAAGGGATTTTTCCTTAGCTTAAATAAGGGCATTGTACAATGTATTCTACTAAATTTACTCCTTCACCAATGCAAGTGAAATTAACGAATATAAAAGAACCCAGAGTTTCGCTCTCGTCTCATTACAATCGCCTACATCCGTATAGAGGAGCCTGGCAATAAGATGAACAGAACGATCAAAGAACGAGAGAATAATTATTAAGGAATTATCTACCAAAACTAAGCGCTGTTTGCTGGAAGTGTAATGGTTTTACGATTCAGATGCCCTACGTCGTGTTTAAATAAACGTTACGAAGAAGGGAGCGTT
>JACJUY010002518.1:91369-105417 GCA_014220935.1 Platorchestia sp. MABIK | reverse complement strand
AGAACACTTCACTCACACCACCAATATTGCAATGAGAACACCTCACTCACACCACCAATATTGCAATAAGAACACTTCACTCACACCACCAATATTGCAATAAGAACACTTCACTCACACCACCAATATTGCAATGCAAGCACTTCACTCACACCACCAATATTGCAAAGGAACACTTCACTCACACCACCAATATTGCAATAAGAACACTTCACTCACACCACCAATATTGCAATGCAAGCACTTTACTCACACCACCAATGTTGCAATGAGAACACGTCACTCTGTGCTCACACTACTGACATATCAAAAATATAGCTTTGAATGCATTGATGCAATTGTAATGAAAACCGACTCTTTATTTAGACTACAGCTGTTACTCGAACTGTAAATGAAGCAGAACCTGATGTTAGAGCCTAGTTATTTTCATTAGGTCATCACTCAATTTAATTCTTATCTTTAAATTAGATTTTAAGTTAGCTTGAGCTTCCTTAAAAAAAATTAAAGTTTCAATAGAAGGAAGGTAGCATTAATTTTGGAATTATGGGAACGAGGAATAAATGTACCACATGTGCTCCACACTCTAAGCCAGTGGTTCTCAAACATTTTTGTTTACCGCCCCCTTCTCAGGAAATTTTTTATTAAACGCTCCCTTCTCATGAAATTTTTTATCTAACGTCCCCCTTGAGATCTTGCCGCCCCCCCCTAGTAGTTATATTAAAATTTATGGCAAATTATTGAGAAGATGAATTTGCTATTCATAAAAAAATTTCCATGATATAAAAATTTTTCCAAGATGGGCTTTGGGAATCACTGCTCTAAGCACTGCAACAGCAAGATCGAAGGAAGTTTATGAAGCAAGATAAAAGATGAGAAAGAAAATAGAAGGAGCTGAAAAAAATACAACAGTGAACCGAAAAAAAAAGATACACAATAAAACAAAAACACATCCATTTCAAAGGAAGAAGGTCTATCCCTAACCTTCAGATGAATACTTTTCATCTTACTACCTCCGAAAACCAATTCGCGATGATACGATAGTTTTACTGCCCTGAGGAGAATCCCAGCCATTATCTACGAAAATGAATGTCAATATGTGTTCAGTAATTAATGTTCCGCCACACAGATAAGTAACTCCTAATATTCGCTTCGCACTGTCAGAGAAACTCTACGGCAAGTAAGAAACATCGATATCAAGTTGCCATAATTTATAAGCAATCTTCTGTGGTAGGCTTATCAGACAGAAGAAAAAAAGATTGAAACAAAGTTTATTGCCATAAAGTACCCACCCTATTGACACCTGGTTGTTGTCTACGAAACGAACAATAAGAAAAACGTTTCCCTCACTCGACACTTAATATCAACAGATTCGCACGACACGATCATGGATGCCGAGTCTGTACTTAGTAGCGGCCTTCATTTCAAGAATTGTACTCGCATCATAGAAGCGATGTCTCTAAAAAACGCACTGCGGCAAATTCTTTTAAATCATTCTATACATTTTAATCAGAAATGACGAACTACAAATGTTAGTCAAATGATCAAAGGTAATGAAAATGGAGTAAAAAATTTAACGAATCGCTACAGGTTCTTGACTACACTGTAACGAAACGTAGCAAAAATACACATCGGAAATCGTAGCGTTAACTTAAAAAAGAATTGTGGACGGAAACAGTGAAGTCATCAGTAAATACTTGCATAGCCAGTATAGTTATTTCGACAAAAAACGAAAAATTTTCAAACATGAGGCAGCAATGAAAATCTTCACAAATTTCAAAAATAGGCCCAAGAAACAAACAACCAAACAGTAATTCTCTTCGTCATAAAAAATGAATAACACACAAGAGATAGCAAATGCGACGCAAAAGCAATAAGTTGATTGACACAGCATGAGGAGAGCCAACATCATGAAGATAAGACCCCATTGCCGGCCAGAGCCCAGAAATAGGAGCGTGAGTCTGCCCTGGATCAATACGGGGGGGAGGGAGGCGAGAAGAGCAGGGGACCAGCGAGGCCTACTGGCGCCACCTCCACCAGGGAGGGAACAGGCGGAGGCGAGTTTACATTCACGAGATGTGGCGCGAGTCGTCGGTAGTGACGTAGAATAATAATGGAAGACATCAGTCCAGAAATTCAGGAACCCGGATTCACACTCACAAGATGTGGCGCGAGTCGACGGGAGTGACGGAAGACAATAATGGAAAACATCATTTCAGAAATACAGGAACCCGGGCAGGCGGTGGTGGTAGGTTCACATTCACGAGATGTGGAGCGCGTCGACGGTAGTGACGTAGAATAAAGGAAGACATCAGTCCAGAAATATTGGTGAGGCATTCATTCAACGTGAAGATAACATAAGCTCTGCAGCTGGAGTTTCTTCCTTACACGAGCATAATAAAAATATCTACAACAGAACATCTTGTGTAAAAGAGTTATTTCAACAAACAGAGCCTACCCAAGTCTCAGCTCGGTACCTCACATTTTCCTTCTGAGCACGCAAATTCCCATCGATTTAATGGTTATCCCCCGCCCAAGGAACACTAAAGATTGAGACGAAGCATTGTATTTCGCATTTTATGTCAAATTACTCCATAGTCAGCAGAGAAAAACTTTAATTTTACAGTTGGCATAAATAATAAACTCACACGTTACTTCACTTCAAGTTCCTTTCCGGAATTTCGGTCTTTACAATCAAGTTACGAGAAACATCAGCCCCGCATTTGATACAAAGTGTCGCTTGGCAGTGAACGAGTTTAACGAGTTTCTGTGAAAGAATAACTTCAATTCTACAGTAGTTATAAATAATAGACTCGCTCGATACTTCCCTTCAAGTTCCTCTCAGTAATTTCGATCTCGACTTTCAAGTTTAAATGTGGGGCTGATGCGCTTGGCAATGAATGAGTTTAAGCGAAGCGTCGCTTGGAAGTGAACGAGATCAACGAATTTTTACGCAGTACTCCGCACGTGGAAGAAGCTTCACGCAGACACACCACCAGTGTGGAATCAATTGCACCAAGATCAAAAGAAAAATAGCGAAGTGAAGCTTATAAAAGGTGCGTAATACTGCGCACGATGTAACGGTAGAGTAATTAAAACTCGACGCAATCCACAGCGAGAGTCAGACTAAAATTCGCTGAAATGAAGCACGTGAGATGAATTGGAAACAAAAAACGCATCTGAATAAATGGAGCTGTTTGACGCATCAGCTGTGAAGCAACCATCGCCATACTGCTGTACACAAATTTCGATCAGGACGAATTCACAGCCACACAATGGCAGTAATAAGGAGAAACGAATCACAATGGTACCGAGTATAAAGTTCCATTTGTGCCAAGAGAAAGTCGCAATTAAGGCGAATAAGAGACAAATGATGAGCATGGCCGCTTAGCCGGCGGGTTGCGGTCCGGGCGAGGAGCAAAGCACGGAAGAATTACGCTAGCTCACTCAGGTGCACGACTGTACTGTCCTTAGTATCAACGACACGCATTCACCGGCATGCGTTTCCCAAAACGAGCGAAAAGCGAACCTCTGCAGGTAATTCTCAATATCAAGGAAACGTACCAACAAGCATATTTGAAAAATAAACGCAATGAGCAACAATCACCAGCCAAACAAAAGCATCACACCAGCACCACCAACCAAACAAAAGCACCATACCAGCATCACCAGCCAAACAAAAACAACACCAAACACCAACCAAACAAAAGCACCACACCAACACCATCAGCAGCAGGGCGGTAACAGCCCGAGGCGATGCGGCCTTGAGGCACAAGCGTATGACTGAGAGAACAGGTGGGCTGGAGCGGGATGGTTCGGCAACAAGAATGAATGAAAAAAGACCCATAGCAAACCAGTTGTGAAGCTCTGGGTTTGAACTTCTATCAAGCCCCACATTGTATTTATCTATTAGCATATATATGTATTGTACATCATTGCAGAGTAAAAAATCAGTCATTCAAGTTTAAAACGAAAGGCTGAGAACTCCACGCTACATAAAACCTCATAAACAATTTAAAATAATCATACTCTCTTGTAATTTGTGTTAAATTCTTGATGTGTAGTAGTGATGCATGTGAATTTTTTCTAGAGCAATTCTTCTCATAGACTTTAGAGATCAGCAGCTCTACAGCAGAAAAATGTATGGTTGTCAGTCCACCACATCACACGACATACTCATTTGACTAGCATTATGAAGCAGTGCAGGTTCTGCACATTCACCATTATCGTGTCACTGCTGTTAATAGCACCAGAAATAAATGCTACTTTCATAGATACAAAACAAAATTAGATGCTTGTTCAAGTTTTTCTAACCACAACAAAGGTGTTCCATAGAGAAGAAGGATAAAGGTATCATTTCATATTAAGTTAAAAGAATGCAGAATCTGTGCACAAGGTGTGTTCTCACACATTACCTGCACATAATAACAGTAAGTTATAAAAGAAGTTTATTAAACAAAATAAAAGATAAAGAATAGAGTAATAGGGGCTGATGAAAGTGGTACAGTAATAGGTGCTGGAAAACATAACAGTAGTGAACTAGAAAAGAATGGTAGTTAACACAACCAAAAACCTATTCCATTTCAACAAAACAGACGACCTACCTAACTCCCAGCCTGGGATCTCACATTTCCCTCTTCAAAGCGATAATTCCTATACATAAAAAAAGTTGTATCTTACAAAGCGCTTGAGAGGTACAATACAATAATGACATCCAAATGCTATTACACCTCACCATATGGCAATGTTATATACTGCAAGAAAACAAGTTATATATGCAAGCAAGGCTCATAGCATATTGAAATCTATCTTAACTACCTGACTCCATTTAGATAAAAATAAAAGTACTTTCTATGCAAGCAAACTTTTTTGCATGGAAAATACATTATACCTAAATAAAACCCAAAATTAACATTATACACATACCATGGCAGTGAACAGTTTTTAAAAAAATATAAATTTAGGTGCAAATATAATGAAATTTAAAGAGTTCTAGGATCATATTTCTGAACTAGCTGTAGAACAAAACTTGTTAAGAATATAGGGTAGCTTGTAATGAAAACCATAAAAAGAATTATTTGAAGAAATTCAAGAGTGGCACATAGTCTCACTGATGCATTTTGAACAAATTTCATGGGCAAGTTGCAATAAATACTTTCTTATATAATCAACTTCAAACATTTGATTAAAATTTTTTTGAAGTTCAAAATTCTACAAATTTTCAAGCATCCAGGCTCATTTATTGGCAGCATTTACCCAAAATTCTGTATAATTGTACAGAGATAATATCTCCAGTTTAAAATTTTTTCACACAATTCCAAACTGATGACCTCAAGCACTGGCAATACATTAGTCATAACTTCTTTCATAGGAACAGTGAATGAAGCCTGACACTAGTAAATTTCAAAGCATCATGAATGAAAATATCTAAAAGAGATAAAAATTGCTCATTCTTTTTTGCCATAAGATTTGACTGCAGTATCTAGTCTCAAAGTTAACTGATATACAAATTTACAAAATTCGACATCCATACCAAAATAGCATTGCTGGAGAAACTAATTTTTAACCAAGTCATCTCAAAATAAATGTACATATAAGCTCAAACACTTTTATGATATAATCCTCCAAGTTTAGCTCAAATGGCTTACCGAAAGTTAATCAAATTAAAACACTAAAGATGATAATTCAAATTCATTGAACATTGTCAATATTAATGGGTAAATTGTAAAAAATTATATATGGAGACATAAGCAAAAAAAATTAAAGTGTGCTATGACACAAATTAGCTGAGTAGGCATTAAGCATGTACCTGCTGACATAATTTTGTACGTCAATAACCATGCTTCTGAGACATGAAAGCATTGCAACACTATGATGTGCTTGTATTGGTATGTGGTCAAGTGTCAGTAATAACTCATGGAAAAAAACCTTGTATAAAATGGGCATCAACATCAGTTACAGGCATCAAGAGAGATGTAATTTGAAATACTTTTATGAAACAATGAAGTTGAATGAGGAACAAGTTTTACTCTAATAATAACAGAAGCCAGTAGTGTTATGGATGTAAAAAGCATAAGCATACAACTATAGAATATATTTGGAATTGGCATTAGTTAATTCTAAATTTTGATGTCAAAACTATTGATAAACAATCAGTAACAACATAGAATGGCATTCAAACCTTTAAAGGAAAATATAACTACTAAATAATCTAGTTTAATTATAGTTGGGGCATGCTCACATTGTCATACATTCAAAGTTAGTTACAAAAATGTTTTGGCTATAGGTTTACCATATCAGCAGGGTATGTTATAATTACTGTTACTGAATTACTTTGATGTGCTACATTATTAAATGCTATTATTTTTGCACAGCCAAGAACACTAACAAAAACAGAAAGCAAACCCTACTAAAGAGCTAAAAGGAAATTCATAAACAGAGACTGAAATAGATAATAAAACTTTCCAAAGAGATTGGAAATAGAACCAACAGACATCTACTAAGGAAATGCAGAATGACTTTAAATTTTATTCACATCTTATCATGAAGCCGAATAAACTTACATGAAGACTATTCATGTAAGGAATACTCAACACATATTGCTTAGCAATCTTTCCCAGCTTCCAAATTGAGCCACTACACCCAGGTAAACGTTGCTGACTCATCAAAAAATCACCCAAGCTCCTAAAATGAGCAATGAGATATGCTTGAGTGTCTGCAAGCAGAGGAGTTGCAGAGAGTGATTTGTGAAGCAAAAAGAGATATTTTCCAACAATCATGAAGACAAAAATAATTTGGAATACAGTTTTGCTTTTTTTGGAACTAGAGTACTTTTTCTGGATTTTGCTTTGGATGATCAACAGAAAATTGGTAACTTATTTGCAAGGTATGTCCTCAAACAGGATATACCACATATTCAGGGTCAGCAATATTTACCATTACATGATAATTTTCAACTTAATTATATTAAATTTTTTATATTTATTTATTTTCAAGTTTTGATACTTAACCATGACTAAAAATGTAAACAAAAGAACTGCACTTACAGAGCTGTTTAGGGCTGCAAGTCTACAGTTAACAAAATGCTTGTTTGGAAGCCTCTCAAAAGGTTTGAGAAGACAGACTTTAAAAGTGAAAAATCAACAGGAGCAAGGCTGCATAAATCAGACATTAAGAATACAATACTATTCAGAAAAATCAATTAATGGGTGCAATACTAATAGCTTTGCAATGTAGCAACAATTTACTAGATAAAATATCACTTAGGAAATAAAATTTGAGGACAAAACACATGGTAAATGTATTTTATTTGCATGCTCTTATTTAATTAATTTGATATTAATTCATAATTAGATGTAGAGCAACTTAGCACTTTGCCAATATCAGAAATATAATGAATGATATTAATTCAAATATTTTGACTAAGAATTTTTAAAATTCATTTAAAAAAGGCTTCCTGATGTACAAAAGCGTAGAACAGTTCATGAATCTATTTTGTTCAACAAATAAAACAAGCATTTAAGGGAAATACATCTACATAATGTGAGTAAATATTTTGCATTTGTAAGTTACACAACTGAACAAATCAACACTTGCTCATACTTACAAATAATTCTAGAAAAAAGATCCACAGCAGAACATCTATGTTCTTTTCATTACCTTCTTCAAACAGCAAATTTTGCTTTGCCCAAATTTGAATGGACAATCCAACAATAAATCTGACAAATATTGGACCACTTAAGACAGTTAAAACCAGTTTAATTGAGGATGAAATTTTCATGGCTTGGCAGTAAACAACTAAACCTTCATTCAAACTAGTTTAACTGTGGATAAAATTTTTATGGTTTGGCAATTAACAAGAAAGTCTTGTATTCTAGATGTCTGATTTATGCAGCCTTGCTCATGTTGATTATTCACTTTCAAAGTCTGTCTGCTCAAACCTTTTGAGAGGCTTCCAAATAGCAACTAAGTCTTCATTCAAGCTATTCAACTGTGAATAAAATTTTTATGGTTTGGCAATTAACACTTAACCTATATTAAACTCACCTGCTTAAGATGGCCCTTGTACACCAATGCAAATGCTCCATGACCAATGATTTCTTTGCGCTCATACTGAGGCGGAGCACTCATTACCGTACTTGACTTTTAATGTAATGTAACAATTACTTCACGATAGTCCGACTCGAAAATTCTTTCATTAAAAATATCTTCATACAAAAATAGTTGAGGTATTGTTCAACTTTTTTAACTATATTTTTTTTTCAACTAAACTTATCCTTCCCTCCCGGCACGGAAAAATGCGACACTTCCAAGGAACACGCCTCGATCAATACACTCTCCCTTTGCAAAGGAAACCCTCTACTTTCACTAGATAGTTAATTTTTCAACGAAACAATAAAATTTGTCAACAAAATCTAGAATACGTAAGCTCGTTTAATTTTTTTCACGAGTGTTTATCTCTTATAATGTACTAATAATGCCCAGAAAAGAAGTTATCAGCTCACAACGAATTTGGAGAGCTCGCAGCATTCACACACCTCTAACGAAAGTTGACGATCAACTAGCTTCTTCTCTGCTGTGAAGCTCTGCGCTCGAAATGCAATCAGCTGTTTGCCCTTTAAACTGACAAAGAACCTAACAGAACAGCTGAAAATTTCTAATTTTATGCATGTAAAAAGAGTCTTTAAAAATACTAAGACATGTGAATTGTTATATATTTATTCTTCTGGGATATATTATGCATGTCAATACATTTATTATTCTCTATTTAATATCTCGGACACTGAAAACACAAATAGCCAAACAACTAGCTTACATTTGTAACCCATCGTATTGAATTGAGCCTATTTCATTCGAGTTATATATGAATATAGTTTTTCTATGATGTTCATTTCATCATATAAAACATTGTAATAATTTTTTTCCATTGGTTACACAATTTTTTCAACTTTTTTACAGCGACTGTACTTGGCGTAGTAATACATGTAAACAAACAAGCTAAATTAGAACCAAAACCATGACCTAAACCAGGTGTGAATAACGTACATTTAACATCTATGCTCGCAAATCTATTATTCATGAAACTAGTAAATTAGGTTATGCTGTAAGTACACAATTGTTCGTTTTATTGAAAAATTAGAGTGTAGTTCCCAGTTTAGGGACATTTTTTTATCTGTTTATCTCTGAATTGTGTCTTATCATAATTCTGAAGCAGGTTATGCAGTCTTGCACAAGCCGGGCTGGCTATAGTTTGTAGTTCCTAGTTATTATCGTTTTTCAGCCCCTTTTTGTGAACGATTATTTACTAAAAGTACATTTTCATTTATTGTTGCCACTTAGTTGGCAGTTTACGGTCATTTTTCCTGTTTATCTTTGAATTGCGTCTTATCATGACTGAGGCTGGTTGTGCTGGTTAGGTTAAGTTGTTATGAGTCCACAGCATTGATGCTGTGGACTCCTAACAATACTGATATGCTTGTCCAATATTATTTCCCAAACTATGTCAGACTAATAGCTGCTGCAGTTATTTATGACTTCAGTAGTTTTTTTAAATAGTGGATTACTTATTAATTCACTAACTTAAATGTGTATGAATTGATGAATTGACATGATGCACTAACTTACCTTTATTCTCGGTAAATGTGTAGCGTTTGGTAATAATTGAATTTCCAATTTTGGGTGTGAAAACATAGTTAATTAGATCGAAATAAACAAGTTTTCTTCTATTCACTTTTTGTCGCAAATGACTATTTTATGAGTTATAACGGTATGGTACTTATCGCAATTGTATTGTTGCAAGCTGGTGAAAAAAAAAGGGGAAGACCCCAAAAGGACTCAACGACATTTGGGGAAGACCCCAAATAAACTCTTCCGTTAACGGGCTAATTATCGTGTCGTTAAAGTATCTTATATTATGTAAACACCATGATTGTTTCGTAATAATCAAATTTCCAATTTTGGATGCAAGAGCATAGTTGTTGCAAGCGCGGGAAAGCGCGTTCGATCATTCGAGTGCGTCGAAAGGGAGAGTCCATTGTAGTGTTGCCATGCAACGCCCTCAATGAATTTTTTTCTGCTTCAAACAACAGAGTTGGGGTTAGTAATTTACCGCTATGACTCATTAAAAACTTATTTGTGATGGAAAGTGTATAGAAGAAAAATTGCTTAGTTACATCTCATTAACTATGTTTAGGCACCCAAAATTCAAAATTTGATTATTACCAAACGCTACACATTAACCGTATTCTCTTCCATTGCACATGAAAAATGAGGAAGATGAACGGAAAGCTGCAACACATTCAATCTGTACAAAGGTCAAGGCAGTACTATTGACAGCATAATCAAGACCAATGCTGTAACTAGACCAGGTATAAACTTATTCTAAACATGGATGATACAAAAATTTATAAGACTTGCCTTCAATTTTGTATAATTGCTTTTTTTTGAAAGAGGACACTTTTTTTGGTTGGGATAAGGCCTTGCTTAGGCCTTTTAAAGTCTCGGATCTTCTCAGCTGGAAGACCGTTGGACCTGAGATCTTTTGGTTGAAGCGAGTCCAATAGTGGTGTCCTTGTGGATGTTAAAGAGTTAAACTTTTCAGTAGTTGAAGATTTTTCATTCTCCTCTGCATTGAATTTTTTCTATCTTTTCAAAATAATTTTTTCTGGGACTACAAACATGAGAGCATCTATAAATTTTTCAAAGCCATATTCATACTTTGGTTTATTTTTTCTTATTACTTGTTTTATCTTGCAGCTTTTCCATTAGCCATTCAAAGTTTTCTATAAGAAGAAATTGAATTTTTTATATAAGGAAATGAATATTTATAAAATGAATTTGGGCTAGTTTACTAATTTTGATTGTGTTGATTATATAATCTATATTATGGTTTCTTAGAAAGAGATTTTCAATTTCAAATGCTGTTTTGAGAAGTTTAGTATTTGCTTACTGCAATTAGCTTTGTGCCAATTGTAGGCTTGTACTACGTATCTTCCCATGGACATGGCACTTATGGGAGTTGTGAGAATTGACTAATTTTGAAATTGCTTTATCATCCCTATAAAATATTTTCCTACTATTATTGAGCATATCAATTTGTAAAAATTTCATGCTAATCAATTAGTTACAAGAAGAATATCAATCAAATTTAGTAAACTGGCCATAAACATACCTCTTTTATGTTTCTAAATTATTGGAAGATTGTAATATTGACTAATAGTTTTGTTGCTTTTGTTGTCATCATTTATTCGGCTTAACTCGGGAGTTAGCCCCGTTGGTGAAATATTCGATAACTAAACCTCCCACTAGATGGCGCCACCTCATAAATAAAAATTAAAAATTAAAAATAATTGTCTTACTTGTTGGGTTGGGTTGGGTTGGGTTGGGTTGGGTTGGTTGGTTGGTTGGTTTGGTTGGGTTGGGTGAGTGATACAGAGCCGTGGATGGTGTATCCGTTTTTCTTGCGTCGAGTTAAGCTTAAAACACGTGGCGCCACCTAGCGGCAGGTTTAGTTATTATAACCAACGGGGCTAACTCCCGAGAAACCCCATTTATTCTATGATGTTTGTAAGCTTTTACATTGTGAGAAAACTCTTGTATTGATAAGAATTAGTGTTCTGTACCAAATAAACAGATGTCTGAGCAATTGTAGTAGCTGGTACATTTGCCTTGACTTATTAGAGGATCAAGGTCAGGGAGTTACGTTATACAAACAGAGCCGGCATTTTATCAAGAGATGCTTATTGCCTCACACGGCAGAGCTATGACTGGAATCTCGACAGTTCCCAGAGGAAGATATGAGGTACTAAGCTGAAAGTTAGGTCAGTCTACATTTAGCTGATGTGAATATGGGTTGTGTAATATTTGCAATAGAGAGTCTTTTTTAGTCCACTGCTTTTATTCAGCTCTTATTTCCTTTTTTAAAATTATTTTCATCTAGTTTCTTAGTGCAGGCATGCAGAAAAAACCTTAAGCATAGATTTTCCAATTTTTTGCATTTCAAACTAAGTAGCACATTCCTCCTTCCTCTCTTGGGAACACTTTTATGGGAGTTAGGAGTGCTTAGACTATCTGATACCCTAATCTAATGCCTATAATATTGAGTCACATGTATGTCATAGCTATGTCTCCCAATCACAGGTAGTGCTCCTGGGGAGAATTTGTGAAGTCTCGAGCCAGAGGCTAGGTAGGCCTTCCTTTTATTGAAATAAAATAGGTTTTTGTTTTGTTAAGGACCAATATTTTTGGTTTACTGCTCTTCTGTTTTCAGTACCTCCTAATATCTTCTTCAATTGTTATCTTGCTTTATGAACTTCTTTCTCAACTTACTATTACTATTCACCTTATTCATAAATTTTGCATTCCATCAACTTTACATTGAATGGCACCTTCCTTCTTCCTCTCTTTGAAATGCCTTGATTGCAGTTAGGAAGGCCCAACTAAGATCTAATCTAATATAGGTTATCTGTCAGTAATAGTTCAAATATTTGTTATACAGTCAAATAATTGATTCTAGTTATCATTGCTGAGCTATTTGAAGACATTAAAAAAATTAATTAGAGTTTCTCTATCCTCAGAAATTATGTGGGTTCTTTGGGTATTTGTAATCCTTGCTGCTATTCTCTTTGGAGGAAAGTATATATATAAACTACAATGGGGCAAGTGCTACTCGTCAAACAGGCTGGATGGCAAACTGGTGATTGTAACTGGAGCATCTGCAGGTATGGTCTATCTAGTACAATACTTCAAAAATATTGAAAGCCTTGTTGGTATGTATGTCACTGCCCACACTCTGCTTTTATTGTCTATGATTAAAGCTTCTTAGCATCTGGCAAAAGCAGCAGGGTTACCTACTGCATCCATCAAATCACCTGAAGAGAAAGCTCTCCAAAGGATTCTTTGGTGCTTATTCTGCAGTTGACTTGAAGTGGAATGCTTTTCCTTCATGTGTAAATTATAGGGTTAGATTTGTTTTTATGATATTGTAATTCTTCTACAAAGTTTGTTTAAATTATTCTGTGTTGCTTGTTAAGTGAAGTGTATACACTTGGCTTTCAACTTACAAACACAATTGGTTTGGAACAGCTGTTGGCAAGACATAATATGGTTATTTGCTGTCTGTGATTAGCAATTAAAGGTATTCAAAACCCATATTTCTTTTATGTATATTTTTTTATACATGTAGATATGTGTTTGTATATATTTGTATACACACATGTTTCTATATATACATGCAAATGTGTGTATATATCTGCTTGTATATATATGTCAAGGATAGTTTTGTACATACATACATATACCAGGCCTCTCCTCCCTATGGGAGGGTAGCCGACAGCAGGCCACAATCAACACCCTTAGTCACTAGGATGCAAGAGAGGCAGCACTGGCCACACCAGAACTGCCAGGATCAGCAGCAGCCCAGCACAACCACCTTCCACAGTCAGGCCCGACAGCCATGGCTGGTTTACCCCAACCGCTTCATTGAGTGCAGCCCTTCCCCCCGCATAGGACAGGTCAACCCCATCAAATGTGGGCAAGCTCCCAGTACAGCGTCAAAAATAAAATTACCTTCTTATGCACTGCCCCTACTCACTTCTGTCCGCAGTCATCCCTCTCGCCACATCCACAGTCAGACCCCTTTCATACAAAGCACGCTTCACCCCATCCATCCAACAAATCCGTGGTCTACCTCGCACTCTAATACCACTCACTTCCGACATATAAATCTTTTTCACCAGCCGCTCAACATTCATTCTTTCAACGTGCCCAAACCATACAAGCACTCTTTCATCCACTCGCCTGCTCAGGTCTTTGATAACCTCCGTCTGCTTCCTAACCCACTCATTCCTCATCCTATCTCTTCTTGTCACTCCATACATGCTCCTCAAACACTTCATCTCAAACACATCCATCTTCCTCCTCTCAGCTACTCTCAAACCCCAGGACTCTGCTCCGTACAAAACTGCTCCGTACAAAACTGCTCCATACAAAACTGGCACAATCAAACTTTCATACAGTCCCCTCTTAGCATTCATACTCAAACTCCTGCATTC
>JACJUY010002518.1:78432-91216 GCA_014220935.1 Platorchestia sp. MABIK | reverse complement strand
GCCTTTCGCACACTCTACCAAACTCTGCAACCAGTCTCCTCAGTTTTTCCTCTGAATCAGCCACAAGCGTTGTATCATCTGCAAACAACAGCTGACACTTCCCAATACACACCATTTCGTCCCACCAACTGCGCACCTTTTCCCAACACTCTGGCATTCACTTCCCTCACCACACCATCCATAAGCAAATTAAACAACCACGGCAACATCACACATCCCTGTCTCACGCCTGTCATAACTAGAAACCACTCACTCACCTCATTCCCTACTCTCACACATGCTCTGCTGTCAATGTAGAAACTCTTGATTGCATTCAACAGTCTCCCACCCACTCCATACAAGCTCACAACTTGCCACAGAGCCTCACGGTCCACTCTGTCATACGCCATCTCTAGATCCATAAATGCCCAATTTACATCTTTACCTTTTGCCAAGTATTTTTCATTTACCTGCCTCACAGCAAACATTTGATCTACACAACTTCTGCCACTTCTAAAACCCCATTGTTCTTCAGCCAGCACACAATCCATCATCACTCTCACTCTTCCAGTTAAAACTCTTCCATACTGCTTCCCAACAATACTCAATAGACTTATACCTCTAGAATTACTGCACTCATACCTGTCACCTTTCCCCTTGTACAATGGAACTACACACGCGCTACTCCAATCTAACGGCACTTTACTAGCCCCAAAACACACATTAAATAAACGTACCAACCATTCTACAACCACATTTCCTCCTTTCTTTAGACATTCAACCGTGCAACCATCCACACCTGGTGCTTTCCCATTTTTCTTCACATCCAATGCACCTTTCACTTCTACACTTCTTATTCCACTTCTATTAACTTCACCAAACACAGGCATTCAAACATCACTTCCAACAGCTACCACTCTTGCAACCCTATCATCTTTCACATTCAGCAGTTCCTCAAAATGCTCCGCCCATCTCTTCCTCACATCACAACCCTCCACTAGCAGCCTACCATTTGCATCCTCCACTCTTGCCTCACTTTCCACCTGTCCTTTCCTAATCCTCTTCACTTCCTTCCAGAAAACCTTCCTTCTCTCCATGAAGTCCCCTTCCAACTTCCTCCCCCACTCCTCATCCACTGCCCTCTTTGCTCTCTTTACCATTTGTTGCACCTCTTTCTTCCTCTGCTTATACTCTTTGAAATTTTGCTGGCCGCCCCTTTGCAGCCACCTTTCGAAGGCCCCCGCTTTCTTCTCTCAGCCGCTCCTATTTCTCCATTCCACCATTCACTCCCCTTTCTAATTCCCCCTCCAACCTTCCTTACCCCACACACTTCTCTTGCACATTTTTCCACCGCATCTTTAAACAGCTTCCACTCCCCTTCCACTCCACCAACCTCACTTACCTCCACCCTCCCATACTCTACTTTCATCTTCTGCCGATACTCACACTCACGCTCAGAATCATGCAACTTGCTCACATTTAACACCTCCCTTCCACTCCTCCTTTTTACACCTCCCCACACACCATTTACTCTCAACTTCCCTTCGACCAAGTAATGATCCGATATCCCATTCAACTCACCACGGAACACATGCACATCGAGCAAACGACCCATCACTCCCCTGCTAACCAAAATATAATCCATCAATGCTTTCTCCACCATCACACCTCCATTCGTCCTCACATTTGTGTACTTGTTTATACTTTTCTTCTCAAACAAACTATTCCCAACCACTAACTCACTCTCTACACATAACTCTATCAAGTATTCACCACTCTCATTCACCCCAGCTACTCCATACCTACCAACAACACCATCCTACCATATATGTCAAGGATAGTTTTGTACATTCCGCCTTGTCAGATTTTAATAAGATCTTTCAGTTAACTCCATCATATTCATTTGTGTTATTTTGGGTTAAGTAGAAATTTACCAAATTTCATCATCATCTATGCCTTAGTGATGTGTATTGTTTTGTGCAAAGCCCATTTCATATTTATGATAGGAAACCATTTGCTATTGAGACTTAAACTTGTTTCGTTATTGCAGGCATTGGTATACCAACAGCACTAGACATGGCCAGAAGAGGAGCTAGAGTCATCTTGGCATGCAGGAATTTAGTTAAGGCACAAAAAGTTGCTGGTAAGTGTGCGCTAATGTCTATGAAGTGTGGTAATTTTTTATGCATATACATACATATTGAAAAAAAAATTTTGTTTGGGCTATTAGTCCTACACTGAAAAAATTTTCCTGCATTTTCATCTATATTTCAATTTTATAAGTTTTGTGAGCCACTATATTTTATTTCTTTATCCATGGTAAAACTTGAATTGTTTCATTAGTTTGATTTTGTGTGTTATGTTTCAGATGATATCATGAGAGCTACTGGGAGCAAATCTGTCGCGGTGAAAAAGCTGGACCTTGCATCTTTGGCATCAGTGCGAGCCTTTGCCAATGACATCCTCCGCACAGAGAAAGCTCTCCACATCCTAGTGAGCTGTAGTTTTCTCTTGTTTGTTGAATAATAAAAACACTTTAAGATCAGTTTCAGGAATGGTTGACAAATGTAAACTGTAACTATAGAAGTGACAGGGGAAAACTGTGATGCAAATATCATCTTTACCTAAAATTTTAGCTTTCATCTAAGCAGTTTCATGCAAAAACTTGCACAAAATGTTTGAAAGTAAAAAGAAAAATAGCCAAATTGCTAAAATAAATTGATTGTAGAAATGGAGAGACCAATGGAAATTTGAGTTTCAACTGCATGATTGAAGGTATGCATCTTGCTTATCAACTGTAGCCTTGGCCAAGCTACCTTTAAAAATACATGCAGTGATTTTGTGTTACCTGTCAGCTGAATCTTAGCCCTAGGAGTGCTGTAGTTGATGCCTTTATCACATTTTCTCAAGCCCTTCATAATCTATGGCTTGCAATCTGTGAAGCTTGGAGGTTGAATCTTAGAGTTGGTAATGATACTAACCCCCTCAGGGGGATGCAACTATTGTATCTATGGGAATTAGCACTCCCAGGGGGACTATGTGAGGGCCCGAGCTAAAGTTGAGGTAGGCTTACTTTTTTGTTAAAATGACATCGTTTTTTTTTGTTATGGACCAACTTTTTTTCGGTTCACTGCTGTCCTGTTTTTCAACACCTACTTCTTTCTTCTTCAACTTTGTCTTGTTTCATGAACTTCTTTCTTATCTTACTGTTTCTATGCCCTTTCTGCATGGATTCTGCGTTCCCTTAACTCCATACTAAATGGTGCCTTCTTCCTTCCTCTCTTCGGATCGCCTTTGTTGCAGGTAGGGAGGCTTAAACTAACTAAGAATAATAATAATAATAATAATAATGATACTAACCACTGATCATGCCATACGTTACCTTTTCCAATTTGTGCAAAGTTTAGTGCGTTCAAGATTCCACATTGTCAAAACTAGATTTCTTTCTACTGAAAAAAGGAAAAGAGTTAGGCTTTATCTGTTAGCATAAAGACTAGAGCCATTTTAGAATGATTTATTTTTTGGATGTACAGTTCAAAGTTTGGTGTGATATTTAATTTTCCTGCATTAATAAGTATGGAGACCAGTTTTCAACCTAAGTAGTTAGGTACTAATTCATGACTAAGTTCTCCAACCTTCTAGATTATCTATGTCTTTTTAACGTTTGCATCTGCATAAAAATTAACATACTTGCAATGAGCTTCTTGTAATTGTGATCAAATTAGCTACAGTTCATTTTAATACAGATATTTTACTTTAAATATTTTGCTCTTCTCATCGGCTACTAAATTTGGGTGTGACATGTAATACAAAGTACCTCTGTCACATTTATCTCAGATTCCATACCGATTGCACTGAATAATTTTGTATCTGCATGACATGCTCATGTTACCACTGGTGAATGAGCCTCATCAGATTGCCTACAGTTATCTAATTATGATATTGCTGTAATTTGGCCTTCCTGGGGTGTAAACTGAATGGAATTGTTGTTCAGCACATCATAGACTCGGTGTTGCTCAGGAAATTGATTGGTGAATTCCACTCGGAGGTTTACAAATAGCAGCAGCTCTCATTTGTGGGCCTTGAGGAGGCAGCACTAATGAACAGTAACCTAGCTCCTTGCTATCAAACCTTTGACATTGGTTGCTGTTAGAGTTATAGTTCAGTTATTTGGTTAGCCTCATTTTAATTTTTCCCTTTTTCTTTCATCACTGAGGATAATGTATATTGCAACTGAATGTCCTTGAAGCGTCACGGTTCTACTTTTTTGGTCATTTCATCTTGTGATGATGTTCAATTATTCTTTTTGATACTGTAAAACTGTTCTTCTTTTGAAAATGTTTCAAGCAGAATACTGAAAATTCGTGGCAATGCCTCTTGAAATAAATCTACACACAATCTTTTAAAATAATTCATTGTAAATGAGCTTTACGAGCTATAATCATTGTTTCAGGTTTAATATAGTGATGGTTGTAATTGGCTGTGGAGATGTTTATTGGAAATGATGGTTCACAAGGCTCGTACATTGGTGTTTTCAGATTAATAACGCTGGGATTGCAGGGTCTAACATTAAACAAATCACAGAGGATGGACTGGAGTTGACGATGCAGTCTAACCACTTCGGTCACTTCCTCCTCACCAACATGCTCGGTTGGTTCTTACTTCTACACTAATATGCTCGGTTGATTTTGTTACATCTTCCACACTAACATGCCCGGTTGGTTCTGTTACTTCATTCTTACAAATATGCACTGTTGGTTGTGTTTCTTCATTATTACAAATATACGCTGTTGGTCGTGTTGCTTCATCCATACTGATATGCTCGGTTGGTTCTGTTACTTCCTATTTACTTACATGGCATGTTGTTTTTCTTATTCCATCCTTATTAACGGTTGGATCTGTAGCTTCTCTATAATAAACTCTGCTGGCTGGTACTAACTGTTGGAGAAATTAGAACTGGTCTTTTATTGGAACTATTATTGGTATTCCAGAGTGTGAAGTTGACGGAAACATGCCGTAAATATTTGTGAGAATTGACATTTTCAGTTTCCGTCTTGAGGATATGCATTAGTCGAAATTTGTGTGCATCCAGTGGTGTCATTTTAATATTTCCAGAACTTGAATATCTGTTGCTCATTTTAATGCATTTGTGTTGTATACATGGACTACGTAGTAAATGATGCCTGTGTGGGAATACGCATTGTAGTATAGATTCCCCGTTTTCTACAATCCATACTAAATCCATACAATCTAAAACTTGTTAGAGAAATGTAGTAAAGTAGTTTAATGACTTTTTAAGTAAAAATAATAATTGAAGGCATTTGCTTTGTTTTTGGTCATGCGTTTGTCCCCAGTACAAGTGACTGTAAAGTAGTATGTTATTTTTCTTTATATAACACTGTTTGTGATTGCCTAATTAATATGCCAAGTGTTCATTGTTATTAGAATATATTTTTACACTTGTAATTTTAGTTTTCCGACCTCTGAGTCTACTACTACTCGTGCTTTAAAGCATTACTACTTCATGTGATAAGATCTTTCAAATAAGGCTGCTTGAAATAGCTACAAAAACGAGGTTTTTGGGCAATTTTTTTAACATAAGTTGACCTTTTTCAATATTTACTCCAGTTTTCAATTAGTTCCATGTTTGCAGGGAATTTTCAAGAATTATTTTAACTCCGCAGAATATGGGTGCTATTTAATATTTTTGGGTATTCAAACGCTTATTAAATATGAGTGCTATTAGGTATTATTGAACATTATAATATTTATTGAATATGGGTGCCATTGCAAATTATTCTGGTGTCAAACATTTGAATTATTTCTGCAGGTGGGTTACTGAAAGCTGGATCTCCCAGCCGCATCGTTTGCGTGTCTTCCTCAGGCCACTCCTGGTCACCTAAACTGGATCCTGATGACCTCAACTTCAGCGCCATGGCATACAGTGGAGCTCATTCTTACACCTTGTCTAAGCTCTGCAACGTCCTCATGGCGAGGGAACTTGCAAACAGGCTCAGGGGGACTGGTTAGTTGGTTGCTGAAATATTGTACATGACTAAATGGGCTTCAAAGCATCAGTTGCTGTCTGTGTTTGCATCATGTTTATGAAAGTTCGACAATATCCCTATTGTGTTTGTCTGCACCAGGTTTGAGGAAATTCGACAGCATCCGTGCTGCTGCATCCCCAATTTATCGTTTCAGATCAAAGTAATTTCTGCAGCAGTAGAAATTACTTGTTTTTACTAAATGGGTGGCTTATTCATAACATGTGCCTTGTTTCATTACTTGGCAAGTCAGTGGACTACCCTAGGCTCAACTTTATCATTCTTGAAGTTGTTACAGCAAAGTAGGACAAGCCTACAACCCACCATCCAACTGTGCCATGAAGCTCTATGGGTCTGGTAGTGAACAGCAACACCGCAGCCTATAAGCTTTGGTATGGCGTAGTTTGCCTTTTGTTGCTGAATTGCTCTTTGGAGTTGAATGAAATGCCCTTCGTAGTTAGCACTTCTTGGCCTAATGGAGGCTTAGAAACTCGTCATCTGTATTCTTTGCAGAAGTTCTAGCAGACACATCAAACTAGCCTACATTATTCTTTGATGTTCATGGTTGTGCGAGATCTACCTCTTCCATTTCAGTTGCTGCACCACTCGAGGAACTGTTACAGCTGCTGCTGCTGCTACTTATTAGAACTACTGTTTCATCAAACGAGCTTAATTGACGAATTTGCAATTTTCTAAAACTTCTAACTTTTTACAGCTTCTTCCACTCGCATTGCATTGTCCTTATCTACTCCCATAATTGTTACTTTCGATCTTTTTTCTGTAGATGAAAGAGTTCTCTATTTTCTTGAATAGTTATTTAGTTTGTTTTAACTTGTGAGAAGTCAACAAGTTGATGCAAATTTTCTTTCCAAGTACTTTCCCTCTCTGAGAAAAACTTTTAATATCTTGTCTTTTCTAATTTTTTATATGTGCTACTCACCACGCAGTTTATTTAATTTTTTACTCTATTACTTTTATGGGTTTTTGGTATCACTGAATTTTACCATACTTCTTGCACATCATTTACATTTGAACTTATGCGTCTCTTGCAGTTTCCTTCTTTTTACGTCTATAATTCAAGAATAAAGCAATTACTTAATTATTTGGTGGCAACTTAGTTGCGTTTAATGTATCTATTTGCTGGCTAATTAGCCAGAAATCAGTTGTACTTCTTTTTGTCATTTTATCTGTCGAGACATCTCTCATGCTTTTTCATAATTTTTATAATTTTCGAAATCCTGGCTTGAACTCTAAAAATATCTATTTTGTCCATAATTTTGCAGAGAACGTTTTTGTGATATACAGAATCATATTAAGAGGTGTCTCAAGAAATCCATGGGTGTGTTTTTGCATCACCCTAAAAGCTGATTTTCGGAAAGTGTCTTCACAGCAATTACTTTATTATTAAAGGAACATTTTTTGGATTGTACAAGACTATCAAACATTAAACTACATAAGTGTTGAAAAGGCTGTTCATCATTTGCAATACATAAGTTAACTTGTGTCATGGTGAACCTGTCAACACACTGAAGGGTAGGTAGGCAATGACTGAGATGTAAAAGCTGATCTCCGACTATTCGTGCGGTGATAGTGAAATTGCGGCTGCGGTGGGTGTAAGAACACATCACAGCAGAGCTATACCTTTTTGAACGGTAGCCAACTTTCGTGTGGGGTGTGAAAAATCTGATAGTATTGAGCCAGGAGTACTAGCTGCGGAGGAAATATATGAATACCCTCTGAGTACTTTCAAAATTATTTCAACGAGAACAGTTCATTACATGATTTGAAATAAGTCTCATTCTGCTTACAGGTGTGTCTAACTTTATTTCTAGAAAAAATGCGCTTTTCTAAACGTCCTTCTTGGTATGTAAAAGACTCGGAAATTTAAATTAATGTTATAAATGATATCATTCATTGCAGGTGTAACATCGTATTCTCTACATCCTGGCGTGATCCCCACCGAGATCATATACAAAAACTCACAGACTACAGTGCCGTACGTGATAGCAAAACTCTTCGAGTTTGGAGGAAAAGTAAGTATTGATTCAAACCATACGTTTTTTTGCTAGTTCATGTTACACGTTCAAAGTTCTGTTTTTTTCTACTTTTTGTGTCTATGAAAACTTTTTATTTCTACATAAAATATTTATGATAATGTTAGAGTTTTCCTTTTATTCATTTGTGTTCCTTAAATGGTATGCATATGAGGGAGTATGAGGGCTGTCTGCGTGGCTGTTAGATGACCGTTTGAGTTCATAATTACCAACTAAAGTATTTTGCATGCTGAATTTTACTCTGTTATGAAGAATCTCCTATTTTACTCTATTTTTCAGAATGAGATAAAATGCAATTAAAAATTAAAAGTTAATATGCTTGATACATTGGTGGAATTTTCTGTTGCATTTCTTATTGAAATTATTTTGATCTTTTTGAATCACCTTGTGCCTCTGTGCCCTTTACTCGTTTGTATACTTATGATGCAATTGACTGCAATTTCCAATGAAGACTTTCGAAGCCGGCGCCCAGACCACCATTTACTGCGCTGTGGACGACGCTGCCGCTCACCAGAGCGGCCTCTACTACGCCGACTGCAAGGTCAGTTGTCAAACGAGTGTCCTCAACTCTTTACCATTCCTTCTTGGTTTACTTTTCTATCAGGCGTCTTCAGGTGAACGCTTGAAAATGTAAGAGTGGATGGCGGTAAATTTGCGCTGACTGCTGTGTATCTTTCTGCTCTAATTTTTCATTTTTCTCTCTTAGTATCAGAAGGTTTCAAGCCCTTCATACGTGGACGTCTAAACCGTAAGCGTTTGACTTGAACATCTCATGAGTCGCTTCCTATGCCTGTGCGTGGTTGCATGATGTCCAGCGGCATGGGATACGGGTAGCAGCCACCAATAGGCTTTTGGACTTGTTCCTGTTGTCGTATTCTATTAGCTTTTTATTTCGATTCTATTCTGTATTGTTCTATTATATTGAGTTTGGTTTGATGTGGTTCAATCCGGTTTGGTGGAATATCTGTTCATTTCTATTGGTTTCAATCTTGTTTACTCTAGTGTGGTCTGGTTTTGTCCTGTTCACACTAATTCCATTCCATTTTATTCTGGAATGCTTAGAAACATGGCGTTTATTTAAGAAGAATGAAACTGAATGAAGAGATCGTGTAAATAAGTATCAAGTGCTTAGGGAGTGTAAGATTGTGCGCTCAAGAAACGACTGTTCAAACGGGGCTCACGTACTTAGCTATTGCTATTAAGTGATCAAGGTCTTGTTTTTGCATGATTTAAGGTCAAGCGACACTCAGCTTAAAAGTCTATAACATTAAACCTATTACATTTTTTCTGATTTTTGGAGTGATGGAGAAAGAAGTTCAATGTTGGCGTATCTGGTATACGTAGAATAAATACATTTTCTCTCGCTGTAGGTGGTGTCTCCCTCTGCTGCCGGGCAACACGACGTCCTGGCTGCGAAGCTGTGGGCTGCCAGCGAGGCTTGTGTGAAGCTGCAGCCACATGAAGCCAACATTTGAGGTGGCGGACGTGCGCTACTGTGTCTCAGATGCAGAAAATGCTTCAAAATGACGCGGTGTTGCTACTAGATCCTCAGATAATTATTAATACTGCATTTAATTTTAGAATGTCTTGGATCCAGATGATATTTTTCCAAATAATGTGTACGGATGAAATCGGCTTTACCACTAATCATTGACATTTAATAATACAAAACAAACCTTATTTGAAAGTTTTTTGAAGTGCAATGAAAACTCCAGTTAGTTGAAGAAAAGTTTCGTCCTAATTGTCACTGATGCAGTCCTAAATTTTTGGAAAATGTAGCTGTGTAGAACTAAGAATAGTTTAGGACTTGCTACAGGTAGTGTTGGTTGGTTGGTTGGTTTAAAACCTAGTGTTGCACATAAACAGCCATAAAAATGTTCAAATTTAGGAAGGAATTGTAAAAATCCAACATTGGTCACTGTAGAATATATTGTGGGCATTACTATTGACTGACCTGAAAAACGTCACAAACTAACGTTTTTTGAATAACATCAACAAATATTTGCTTCTCGATATTATGTCATTCATGAAGCTAATCACTTGTTAAATTACTCTGCTCGATAGCGACAGGGCTGGAGTTGCCTTACCTTTGCTATCTTTCTATGACCTCATCTTCCTCAATATTACTCTGTCCCAAATATCACTTTTAAATTGTGTGCCCTAATTTTTTAAAGCAATGATCAATTAATGCGTTGGCTGCTTGTCGGCCACGGATGGTCACAACCTGGCAAATGTCAGACTATAGCATTACTTAATTTGTTTTTTGTTCATTTGAGAATTGAATGTTGAAATTGAGTAAACTAGAATTAAATTTTGAATTTCAGCTTTATCCTGCATATTGAACATGTTAACTGCAGTGATTTTTTTATTTTATTAGCCTATTATATGCTGGGAAAATAATTTGGATTTAAATGTTGGGCAGTTTTTGCGTCTCGTGTTGTCAGTTTTATGCTAACTTTTTCATGTGTTTATAACGTGATTAAAATATTGTGGTGAAGTGAGGACTTCACTCTCTCCGAACTGAACTTTTCTCATGGAATAAATTTTACTCCCAATTCTGCCCCGTAGTGTTTCAGTTAAGAGAGATGTCGATGCCGTGGACGTGTGCTGCAGTACGTGGGATACAGAAAATATTTCAAAATGGCTACCTGTGTGGGGGACCATCAAATCTTTCAGCCAATCATTGATGCCGCGTTTTATCCCAGAAGACCTATGTTTTGGATTCAGAAAATATTTCCAAATACCTTTTACAGGCGAAAATCAACTTAACTTCTAGTCACTGATATCTGATAATCCAAAGTAAACGTTATTCGGATTTTGTCCCAAGTGCAAGAGGTACTCAAGTTTCCAGTTGGTTAGAGAAAGAATGCGTCGTAATGTTTATTTTCACAGTTCTTAAAATTTTGGAAAAATGGAGCTGCCCGGATCTTTTTATAATTTCACAGGCTAACGGATGTAATCAGATGTAGCCAAAACCGCGGTTACTAAAGGCACTTGAAGCATTTCTGATGTTCGGAGCTATTTTTTGGAGACCTTTGAGTAGCCTACACCACAGCCTGTAAGAACTCCTCAATCTTTTGTTTGTTGTGTCGTTCAGGAGATCCATGACGACCGCCCAGATATTGCGCTTCGAATTGTGCCAAATCCCGTACTTCCACAATCCTCCTTGCATTGCCATTTTGGATGTGATGTCCATAGCTGTCGAACCGGCAAATCATCTTGTTCTTCTCCCATATTTAGAGTGGAAGCCATTATTGCTCCTTGTCAGCCACCGTCTCTCACCACTTAGTATCAACATAGAAATTTTTGCAACACACGGCTCAAACTTTGAAGCTTTAAGCTTATGTGATTTAAGAAAAATCAGTGTGCCAAATTTGTACCGTATACTCCGTATGTTTTTTCATAAGAATGTGTTGGTTGTTAGTAATGAACTTCCTTCCTGCGTGTACACTGAATGTCTTCCGTGATCATGATGCAGTTACCCAAATTTCTGCTTTGTTTGAACGTACTTCCATTCACTTGAGTATTCCTCTACATTTTGTATTCTATCATATCATGTACTCATTTTACGATGCTTGGTTGACTAAGCGTTTACGTTTTGGATTTATTTTCTTTTTCCCATTCGTCACCATCCTTAGGTCTCTGGATCAACGCCTCGGGTGACTGATCTTTCCTGCATAATGTGTACTATGGAATCAAATTTGTCGTGTTATTTTTCTTCAGATGATTTGGTGATGGAAAATATTTACTCGTATATTTCAGTTTTCTAGTCCGTTATCTCGTGCATTGATTTGTCTTTAAAGAATTATTTCTAGCAACCTTATTCTAAGATAACAATTTTGTACACTTGCATTAAGTGCTCGTTGCTGTTTTGGAAATATTTTTATAATTGTTGTGTGTTGAATTGCTAACAAAGCGTAACTGTTAATTGGAATATAGATTTAACAATATTCAAGTGTATAGTTGTTATCCTGCTGTAACCTCTCACATGATTCGATAGTTCAGCCTTGCTTTCAGAAGGAAACTGAGTGGCGACTTCTTTTAGAAATTGAAGCCTCGTTTAGAAATTGAAGCCTCGTTTAGAAATTGAAGCCTCGTTTAGAACTTGAAGCCTCGTTTAGAAATTGAAGCCTCGTTTAGAACTTGAAGCCTCGTTTAGAAATTGAAGCCTCGTTTAGAAATTGAAGCCTCGTTTAGAACTTGAAGCCTCGTTTAGAACTTGAAGCCTCGTTTAGAACTTGAAGCCTCGTTTAGAAATTGAAGCCTCGTTTAGAAATTGCTCAAATGTCAATTCTAGAACTCATCACTTATGAAGAGAACGGGGGGAGTTACTGTGATTTGACTTCATAGATTCCATCATTCGGTGCATGCTTTAGGACAGCGGATGCCTTAGACATGAAAACTATCGATCAACCGTGGTGCCACCAGTGGGAGTGTGTCTTTTTTGGTTTTTAGTCTTGAAACTTTTTATTTTAAGTTCTCTTTTTTTAGAGAAATAGTTTTCCATTTTTTAGAGTAAGAGTTTCCTATTTTTTAGAGTAAGAGTTTTCTATTTTTTAGAGTAAGAGTTTTCTCTTTTGATCGTTTCGCTGTTGCTTGTTCTTATTTTGCGTTTCTGTACTCTGTCGCAAATCCAGCCTTGCTCCTTACCAGAGTCCCGTGCAAGACAACCCATATCTTGCATGCTTAGGGACTAGGTCTGCTTTT
>JACJUY010002518.1:45943-68555 GCA_014220935.1 Platorchestia sp. MABIK | reverse complement strand
GAAACTGGACCTCGCTTCCTTGGCGTCAGTTCGCGCTTTTGCCAATGACATCCTCCGCACAGAACGCGCCATCCACATCCTGGTGGGTGTCTGGTTTTTGTTCTGGTTAGAGTTGTGCATCAGCTCAATTGTGCAACATCAGTTCAATTGTACATCGTTAACATGACAGAAATAGTCTCATAGCAGGCTTACGTTGTTTACGCATCGTAAAGGGAACAGCCTCATTGCTAACTTGCATGTCTTAGCACGTTAACTGGCGAGCGCTTCAATATCCAACTCAAACTGAATTGTGTCAAATTTTAACCTTGAAATGAACAAGATATTACTTACACTGTGCTTCTATTTGCTTTTGACAAAATGTGTTTGCACATAAAGGAATTTGTGACCCCCATTGGGTCTCTTCTCAAGGAACGTGCTAACTGGCTTGTTTTTTTTTTTTCACCCTAGCAAAATTTTTTGTTTATAAGAGCAGTAAGCGAACGAAATTGCTACGACATTCTGCAAATTCACGTTGTTCTGTCACACCGACCATGTGGGAAAGGGTCATGTTTGTTTGGCACACTCAACGACTTAATATTGTACGAGGTGATTTAGACCGTATAAAATTAGAATTGGTCATCGTGAATTTAGAATTAGGCATTCTAAATAAGAATAGGTCTAATCGAAATTGAAATTAGTCCTACTGATGTCAGAGTGGGTTTTAGTGAAATTAGAATTGGTCTTGGTGATGTCAGAATAATTGGTCTTGGTGATGTCAGAATAATTGGTCTTGGTGATGTTAGAATTGGTCTTGGTGATGTTAGAATTGGTCCTGGTGATGTTAGAATTGATCTTAGTGATATTAGAATTGGTCTTAGTGGTGTTAGAATTGGTCTAACATCATCAAAATATGGTTGTTAGTTATTTCGATGTACGTTTTGTTTGTGACGTATGTTGGCATTCGCTACATGTAAATGCATTTTTGCTTAAATGTAAGATCTGCCTTCAAACATTGATATCGCTATTTTCTTGTTGTTAAGCTAGCGCGTGACTGCTCTAACAAATCTTCTATCCCGCATGCATACTTTTTCTCTGTGAATGCCGGCAGAAAGCCTTCATCAGTAAAAAAGAATATTTATGGTTCGAAGAGTAATCGAGTTCCTGTAAATATCTCTGTATCAGATCAACAACGCTGGTTGCGCTTCCCCTCGAGAAAAAATCATTACAGACGATGGACTGGAGCTGACGATGCAGTCGAATCACTTCGGTCACTTCTTGCTCACCAACATGCTTGGTTAGTTCAGTAACTTCATGCTCACCAACATGCTCGGTTAGTTCTGTTACTTCCTGCTCACTAACGTGCTTGGTTAGTTCTGTTACTTCCTGCTCACCAACATGCTCGGTTAGTTCTGCTACTTCCTGCTCACTAACGTGCTTGGTTAGTTCTGTTACTTCCTGCTCACCAACATGCTTGGTTAGTTCTGTTACTTCCTGCTCACTAACGGGCTTCGTTAGTTCTGTTACTTCCTGCTCACCAACATGCTCGGTTAGTTCTGTTACTTCCTGCTCACCAACATGCTTGGTTAGTTCTGTCACTTCCTGCTCACCAACATGCTCGGTTAGTTCTGTTACTTCCTGCTCACCAACATGCTCGGTTAGTTCTGTTACTTCTTGCTCACTAACATGCTCGGTTAGTTTTCTTACTTTCTCTTCATTAAATATTCCTTATCTCTAGCTCTTCATCTTTCTGTTTCGATATTCTCTCATTTTCTATGACTTGTTTTCTATATTTTGGGCCTCTAACTTTCTACATGTTCATGTGTTTCGATTCGTTCATTTTTATTTGTATGTTTATTTAATTGTTTCATTGGTTGTGCGCAGTTTATTTGGAATAAAAATGAAAAGACTATCCGGATATGACCACCTTGCTGGGTTGTCAAATAGTGCCTGGTCATTTCGGTCTAATTCTGCTTGAAAACCCCAAACTTGGAGCACTTTGGCTAGAAAAATTCCGAGATGACAATCCTGCTGTGAATGTAAATAGCGCTCACGATATACTTGTGCTTTTCTGTCAATCATTTATTGTTTCGAAATTTTACATGGGTATTACGATACCAATGTGTAATTATCAACTATGGATGTTAATGTTAAGATATTTTAAAAACCAGTGTTAAACATTTAGTGTTTTAACTCTATTGGGAATAAACTGGTTCTCTTTTCTAATATTATTCCTCTTTTCTGTTGGTCAGGAGGGCTACTGAAGGAAGGAGCACCCAGCAGAATCGTTTGCGTCTCATCAGAAGCGCACAAGTTCTCGTCGGTGAAGTTGGACCCTAACGACCTCAGCTTCCGCAGCATTCCGTACTCCATCATGGCTGCGTACGGTCTCAGCAAGCTCTGCAACGTGCTCATGGCGAGGGAACTCTCAAACAGGCTCACGGGAACAGGTTGGTCGTAGCATGCAAGCAACAGGCTCACGGGAACAGGTTGGTCGTTGCATGCAAGCAACAGGCTCACGGGAACAGGTTGGGCGTTGCATGCAAGCAACAGGCTCACGGGAACAGGTTGGTCGTTGCATGCTAGAGTTCTGCCTCACAATTTGGACCTTTATCTATCACACTTTGTTGTTTACTTTTACCTCACGAGTAACATGTGAAGGAATGGAATAGTATTCAACCGTAGCAGGCTGAGTGGTCCAGTGTCAAGTTGATATCACTGTGCAAGGCTCAAAATAGTACTAGATATCTGTGACCAATTTTAAATTCGAAATGACGTGGGAAATCTTTTTCTCGCCTTTTTGTTGAATTAGGCGTGGTTTTTGCAATGTTGTCACTGTAGAGAATCTCGGCAAAAAGAATGCGGAAATAGATTACCCATGTCGTTATGCACATAATAATAGTCATAGATCTTTTCTACTTTTTTGAGTGTTGCACAGATTTGTTATTGTGTGCTTGTAGTTAATTGAATTCATCACTTAACACTTGATACTTCAAAGCTTGTGTTTAATATTATTTTCCTCTCATATCTTATATGTTTTCAACGATGTGTGCATCAGAGTGCAAAAATTATCCAAACTGAGACTGCTATACAAGCGTAGATAAGCGTAGAATTATCATTTGCTAAAGAGAAGCGCTGCATTACATGCCTTAGGAACAACTTATACAAGGCGTACTTTGATTGTGACACAGGAGACTAGACAAGTTATGGGCTCCTCAGGTCTGTTGCCTCACGTGTGTGAAGACATTGAGCGCATGGTGTGCAGGAACAAATGTCCACATGAAGTTTGGTGTGCCAATGATTTGGCGTGAACAGAAAGATTACTCTAATGACCGCTATTTCTTTCAGCGAGACTTTACAGGTTGTATTACAGCAAAGAAAAAGGGACACATTGTTTACTCTAATTTACAATCAGCGATGTACCCAGTAGGGCACTCAAAAATTTACCTGTATCCAAATCTCCAGATCAAGAAACACAGACTTCCAGCATTGCATGTGAATATTCCAGTGGTGAATATGTGGAGCCCAATGATCCAGAAAGAGAGAATAAGCCAGTGCTATTTTACATGAGGTTCTAAATGAATTGTGCAAGGATCTCTTTTTAACCAAAGACAAAAGTGAGATTCTGGCATCTAGGCTTCAAGAACTTAATTTGTTATGAGAAAGGAGTGAAGATAACACTGTACAGAGAACGAACAGAGAAGCTGCTTGCATTAAGAAAAAAAAGAAAAACATTTTATTTCCAATGAAGTGTAACATGAAATGTTGATAGCATTGTTTTTTTTTTCACCATGAAGGATGACTTATGATTTATAATGTCATCACTGAACTTTTTGAGCAACTGGAAATTCCATATGATAACCCCAACTGTTGACTTTTCATAGATGCGTACAAAGGCAGCATTAGAGCTTTTATGTTACACAACGGTAACACTCTGCCTTCTGTCATGTTAGAATAGATAAGTTATGGTAGGATAGCTGATAAGTCATTTGGGATAGCTTAGTCCAAGTTGTGATACGGTAAGCAAGGTTCAAGTAGGACAAGGCTTACGTTAGGGTTAGTTTTCATAAAACAAGTTAGATTGTTCAAATTAAAAAGATAACCGTGATTTTTTCATAGATCGAGCTAGGTTAACGATGTTAGGACCTTAGGATTTCCGCCAAATCTATTGATCAATATTTTTTTTTACTAGTGCAACGCCCATGAATTGCAATTCTACTGTCTATCCAATCTAACTAATTGATGTGTTATTTATGGGTCATTTGAAATCTGTCAATTATCAAATTTCAAATTTTATTAACGATTATTCAAACGCCGTTCAACGGTCAAGTTAGCTCTAGCTTCTCGTTGGCGAGCAGCATTGCTTCGTCTTGCCATTTCGCGTTGTTCATCCGATTGTCATCGGCGTTTTTCTTGCTGTCGAAGTCTTGCTACTTCTCTCTTGCGGTTGGACACATTTCTATCCATGGTGGCCTCTTTTGCCGGAATTTTATTCTGAAATGTCGTCTATTATCTTTTCGAAACTTTTCAAGAAAATCACAATTTCGAAAATAATAACTCAAGTTCCAAAAACTTTGGCCTTATACCATGTGGTAGCCAGGTTACTGGTCAAACGAATTTAATATATTTCTTTTCGCATTATCAATTGAAAATATCAAAGCAACATGATGAATTTCAACAGAGAAAGCTCCAAAGAAAATTTCTGTTTGTATAAAAAAAACGATTGCAAATTCTGGTTACCATAATGCAAGTGAAAGGAAATTGAATCGCCCCAAAAAAAATAATGCAATAGAATAATTTCATGTATTTCTTAAGCTTTATCCTTGTTGCTATCAAAGCTATCGATTAGAAGAGGGGGTCACACAGACGGACGGACGGACGGGGCTACTTATATAATAGTGATATTGCGTATCAACGTTACGAAATATGCAGTAGCTTCGAGACTTAAGACAACTCCTTTCGACCAGTTCTTGAACACTACCACGTAACCCTCGTTTTGAGGCCTCAATGTGTTTGTGAAAAAACAAGTTATTGACCACTGACGCTGTAAGGCCACGGCCAGACAAACAGCAGTGGAGCAGGGCAGAGCAGAGCAAAGCTGGCGCGGTGTTTCATGTTAGTGGTATTCCTATTAGGGTGGCCAGACAAGTAGCACAGGGCAGGACAGCGCTGGCTGAAGCAAGTGCCAGCGGCGTTTTATCTTGGATGATAAAACACCGCTCGGAAGCTAGCAGTTAGTGGCACCCACGGTAAAGGAAACAAGGTAGGTTCAAACCAGTCTTTTTTCGTCGACTGTGTGGGTGTGCTGACGTCACGGCAACGAACCAATAGCAGCGCTTATATTGCTTCTGGTAGCACTGCTACTCCCAAATCCGTCTCCACTATTGGCCTAACGACACTGCGGTTTGGTGACGTCATAAAGTTAGTTTGAAATAAAGCCTTTCTATTGGCTACCCGAACAAGAAGAAGTGCAATTTCCCCCATAGAAATGACCCTACCTTGTTTCCTCTACCGTGGTGGCACCCAAGAGTTCGTACGGGTAGGATGTCGAACTACTGATCTCCTCGGTGCAAGCTATTACTGCGATCGAGGGTGCATCTCGTAATATTTCGATTATAACTATGTTAATGAACAATGGTCATTTATAGCAGACGCTATGGAAGTTAGTGTTAAGTGGGCTTGTATAGTTATTTATACGTATATAGGTATTTCCCACCTCATACATTGAAAAACTAAACCTATTCCAAGCATTTTCTTTGTCAATACCCACACTTAAAAGCTTACCACTGCCGAACATTTTTATAATAGGTCTTTCAGTGTTAGGCGCACGGGACTAAAATTAACTTCTAAGAAAAATTTTATAAAATTAACTAATAGTTTTTTAATCATAAACATTATTTTTTTTCTTCTAAGTAATACTGAGGAAAGACAGGGTAGGTCATCTGTGAGAGGCAAATGTGAAGAGGAGAGATCTTCAACTTTTTCTGCGTTTTATCAGTGTTACATAGGTAAAAATAACTTTGAAAGCATGCAACTAAAAAACTATTAGTTTCTCCAAAAAACGGTTGTGATGTTCGAGTTCTATGGGAAAATGGCAATTAAATTGAAACTTAATACCTCAAGCCAAATACAAAAGATCTTTTTACACTTTGAGATTGTTTATTAATTCAAAATTCGGTTTGTTTTATCCATCAATTATTCCTTTATACGCTTGAACGAATAAGTTCCTTATTCTGTAATGTATTTACACGTAAAGCATTGCAAAATAATTCTGATTCAAGTATCTATAAGGTTTCAAGTCAATTCGTCAGTGCATTATTTGCAGGATTATTCTATCAGCAATCATAACTTGCATGTCATACAATTAATTTCTTGTGGAATTTTCTGGACCAACTGTAAAACAGTATTAAAGCCATTTAATTCATTGTGTGGAGCAATAATATTGGGAAATCAAAAGTAAAAAACGACAGTGTACAGATGTACTTGTAATGCTAACAACAGAATGCGTACCATAGAAATATATATTAATAAACATAATTAGATGGAATATTACCAGTTCTACAGCTATTTAATAAGCAAAATTTGAGGTAACTACAGTCATAAAGCACTGCGCTTCTTAGCGCCAAGATTGCAACTGCTGCGGACTCAGGACTAGCCACTGCTGTTTGTTTGGCCGCCTAACTCACTAGCGTCAGCTAGCAGCTACCAGAGGGTCGAAACTGCTCTGCTCTGCCATGCTCCACTGCTGTTTGTCTGGCCGCGGTCTAATGAGTAACTTTGTTTGCACTTGCAAATTTTATTACTCTGATCAAAACCATTTCACCTAGGGCGTGTTTAATACACATCTACCTCTAGAATTAGAAAAAAGAACACTTGCCACTTCAAGAGACGCACAACAATTTAGTGCTTGACATCAAATTTATGCTTCTTTCCAGGTGTGATGGCGTATTCCGTGCACCCCGGGTTGGTGTCCACTGAAATCATGTCTAGTAAACGTGATCTCCTTTCACGCATCATGTACCAAATTATGCAAGTTTTTGGGAAAGTGAGTATTTGCATGTGAAGAAGTGAAAGTATGTGCTGGCTCGTGATGAAGCGAAAGTGGGTATTGGGCTCCGCAAGAATCAGAAGTGGAGCCTGAGAAAGCTGAAAGTGGGTATTTGCTTGTAATGAAGTGGAAGTATTGGCTCATAGTGAAGTTAATAATGTGTAGTAGCTAAAGTGAAAGTGTGCACTGTGTACAGGCTCTTGATGAAGTGGAAGTGACTTTTGGCTTTTGACAATTTTTCCTAGTTTTATTTATCAAATTTTTTGATTACTACGCGATTCATGTTTGAATTATAGATAAGTTTCAATTATTTGAGAATGTACCGTTACATATTCACGTCTTCAAGAATATATTCTAGACCCCCACTGTTTTTTAATGAAGGGCTACTCACTGTCTTCAATTTTGACGTAAAAATTTGTAACTTCATGTTTGCTTGTTTCTGATCAAATTTTTCCCTGTACAGCTGAAGATTTTTTACTTGCGTTCATTTAATTGATTTCAGTTTTACTCTAAGTTTTTATGCAAAATATCTGTAAAATTAGCTACAGTGTATTTTGTACATTTTTTCTGTTTATTCATTATGGTGAGCAAGACAAGTCAGTTTCTTTCCAGCGGCTGATACTAATTTCCTCTGCAATTGAGAGCTATTCCACCGTGTAATACTAAGCAGTTTGGCATGAAAACGAAAATTCGAATGAATACATCAGTAACCAAACTCCCAACCCTTCAGTAGGCTAATTTTGCACGCCTGAGAGAGAGAGGCGAACTATGCAGTACAGAAAAAGCGGCATTTCGATTCCTTTTGGAATTATATTTTGCTTTTATCAACGTTATTGTTCTACGCGCGTTTTTGAGCTGAGTGAAAATCTGATATCGTGAACACTTTTGAATGAGCATATGATATTCATATCCCATCTCGATGTCTCACATAGTTCAAGCTCCTAAAAAACTATTTTTGTAAGTGCGAATATTTGCGTCCAAGTTTTTGGGAATTGATTTTCTCATTTCGAGAAATTTCGTTTCCTTTTCTTGTCATCAGCCGGAAAAAAACGGCCTTTAACGGAATCGATTGTTCATATTATGTTTAATGCTGGTATTTCGTTGCATAAGATTTGAACATTTTCTAAATACCTCTTTAGGACGCGGAATCTGGCGCCCAAACGACAATCTACTGCGCCGTAGACGACGCTGTGGCTCACCAGAGCGGCCTCTACTACAGCGACTGCAAGGTACAAATCAGGAAAGGTCATAATTGTATCATGAAATGTCTACACACGAGGTCCTTTCAAAAAGGATTTGGCCTTCGTCTATGAAGAAAATGTGTTGAGTGCTGGTTATAGCGTGAGGTCTGTAACACTTTGGCATGAGGTCGACCTCTAGCTAAAACTATAGTGTGAGGGCTACCATACTATAGCATCAGATCAACCTCTAGCTAGTACGATGGTTCTAGGTTCGGTTACTACTGGATCTTACTTATTCCCAAACATTTAATTTAACGATGAAAACTTAATTCGTGGATTTCAAACTGCACCTGGGTATAAGGCGTTAGACCTCACGTTTTAGTAGTACCATGAATTGTTTATATATCTCAAATGTTATTCAATCATTTTCTTGGTGCTTTCTTTCATAGTCGACTCACTTTTCCAAGTGGAGCTGCCACAGTTGTATGAAGAAGATTTTGACACAAAACCGACACACTTATGTGTGTCAAGTTGTCGGGAAACCATCGTACAAAAACATGTTATGAATTTACATCATTAGTCCATGTATTGTGATGCACTTTTTTGTGTCATGGACAAATACGACACACGTACGTGTGCCAGCTTTGACACACTTAGTGGAAGTCAACATTATTTCTCATAAATTTTTCACTTTGTCACACTGGCTATTGATAACACTAATGTACAGGCAATATTTTAGAATTGTAAGTAAAAATTAAAGAAGATATTAAGGTTTTTGGGAAGAATTATGCTCCATTCACAAACTCCAAACGCAGCTCGGTTTTCCATAAATATTTTTAGGCCGTTTGAAACGTGAATATGCGATTTAACTCTCTCGAGCACTTGAGCTTGTTGTCAAAGGAAATCCACAATATGCATCAGAATTTTTCTGAATAATCCTTTGACACACACAGGTACGTCCAAATTTCTCTCGGTGTGGTAATTTTTCTGGAATGTTTCAACGATAATTAATAATTTTTCCCACCGATATAGTTTTTTGTTCAGAATATTAGGTGAAAGAAAATTTACGTCTGCATTATTCTTAGGGAAGTAAAAAAACCAGAACATTTGTCAGGCTTTTTGAAAGGGAATGTTTCCGGTATTGGGGTCCGGCCGATGGTCTTTAAGAAACGGGTTGCATGATCGCGTTTCCTGAAATTACCTCTGCAAACCACTTTGGGTGTGAATTTCATACATTTTTGCAATTCATTTTTGAAGATATAGTACCCAGACTAATGTCCAAACTCGATAATATCAAAGACTAAATCATCAATAATATTGCTTTTTCGGCAAGTGCCTTAATACGATAAAAAACAACAAGGCTGAGCTAATTTTGTTTTATATTGTTTCTACGTGTGGGTTGAAAGTCATAATTTTGTCAAACCGAACACCGAGATTTTTTTTACTATGTCGACTGGCTTGATTATATTGTCTTCAAACATTAGCTTCAGTTTTGGGATTTTCTGATCGCGCTCTTTGATCCAAAAGTAATGCATTGCGTTTCATTTGCGTTAAATTCAATTGGTTGCACCACGATTTCAGATTTTTTTAGAAGGCTTTCAGCCTTGACCAAAATGTTGCACGACTATAATTTCTCTTACTGTCGACGATTTTGAAGGATTTATTTTGGTGTTTTTTTTACGAGAAAACTGATCATAAAGGACTGGCACTGACTTTTTTTGCCTGTTGTAGAAAATAAAGTTTCTCATTGCATTTAGTGCGGGTAAATTTCTCGAACCAGAGAAGGCAGAGGAAATTTGACAAGTAGATGACTAAGATAGGTTAATCTATTTAAATTTGGTTCTGGTCAGTACCCATCTGTCAAGATAAATTCTAAAATTATTTTATTACCGTCAACCAGACCTTCATAATGATCAATGCGTCCCAAGGTTTTTCAAAATGAGGAATTCTTCGTGCAGGCAGGGTGTTTCAGCCGTCACAAGGGGATCTGAGTAAAAAGTGGCTTTGAAAAAACCTTTTTGGAGGAGTACAAGACAGAGCTCTTATCATCCTCTAATGGGAGCGCATGCGCAAAAGGGAAAGAGCTAGACGGGCAGAGTTCGAATAGAGCCAGGGAAACATGAGCACGAGTTGGGAGGAACAGCGAGGCAGAAATAGTCGTGATTTGTCGTAATCTGTTGAGTGATCATTGTGGCAGTTGGCGAATTTTTGAGAGTATATGTAATACGAAATTAAGGTAAAGTTGTCACGTTATCGTGCCCTATTCAGTTATACAGTTGCAGTTATCGTGTCCTATACAAGGGCTTCGTTGCAGTTGACGTGTTCACTGAGTATGTACAAATTATTATGAGTTCTCAAGTGTGACCATTCTTTAAGTTTATTTCCTAAGTTTTAATTGTTTTGCTTGGTTGATTTGAAAATGAAAAGCATCGATCTCATTTACATTTAATCTAATTCTTGTCGGGATTGATTTTCAGTGCTGATATTTGGATATTTGGAGTGACATTCAAGTTCAAGATCTTACAGTTCTGCGTTCTCGCTCTTGTGCTTCCTTGTCTCTAGCCCCCACGGGCAGTTTCATGGATAGTGAAGTGAGATTCTTCCCACCCCTTCCGTTCGAACCAGAAAAAAATGCGTTGTGAAAAATGAGCTGATCTCGACAGTAGAATTTGCATTTGTCAAGAAGTAAGACAATAACCTGTCTGAAAGCATTCAAACGTTTGAAGTTTAAAGTGCCTGATGTTTAGACTCGGATAAAATTCACTAACTTCCCAATTTAAATCTTAGCGAAGCTTAACAAAACTGGTCAACTGGTGTCCCTGGTTGAAAATTAATTAGGCCACAACCTAAGTCTTTCATTAATGAAGATTCAAGTCAACCCTTTACGTCAGAATCTTCTCTTCATATTACCGTTATCACAACTACTCTCATTTAATTAGCACCGGCATCGAGTGGTCACCGATGTCAGGATGAGGAAGGACTGTCACTCGACCATGGACTTTGAAGAACTCATTAGGGCACAAATTGCACAATGAACATAATATATTAGAGCTGTTCATGAGAGTGGATTTTGAAATCCACTTTAGCGGTGAAAGGTTAAACGGTATTTCACAGTATCCTGTGAACTCGAACCTCGTGCACTACTTGAGTTTTGGGTAAACGCCTTCAAGTATTTTAGCGTTATGCTTTAATGTTGTGCAGGGGCCCCTGCCTCGTTGGTGGGGCACTGAAATCCGCTTTGACGGTAAAGTATTTAACGGTACCTCATCGTATCCTGTGAATTCGAATCTCCTGCACGACTTGAGTTTTGGGTAAACGCCTTCAAATATTTAAGCGTAATGTTGTGCAGGTGGCCCCTGCCTCGGAGGTGGGGCAGCACGACGGCATGGCGGCGAAGCTCTGGGCAGCCAGTGAGCTCGACGTCAAGCTGGAGCCTCATGAGACCAACATCTGAGAGGTGAGATCTCACGTGAACCTCAGTTCACCTTGAAACACAATGTTGTACTCGTGGAAAATCAATTAATTATGTAGCATCGCTGTTTGCTGAAACGTTCCACTTGATGAGCTGAAATCGAATACTTGACCACAGCATGTGGCATCGCTAGCTGTGTTTGCATTGTAAATTGAGTCCATTTGTACACTAACAAAACTCCTATAATTCTGTTGGTGAACTGTTTTTACCGTCCACTCTTTGCTCTCAGAATTAACATTAGGAAACACTATCGATATAGTGTACATTGTAGATACGATCTCTTTTTATTTGTAAATTTCTGTTTTATGGAAGGTATTTTCCAGTGTTTCTTCCACTCATAATTCATACGGAAACTCAGTGGCATGAATACCGTGGCATGCAGGTCACAAGAAGGCTTAGGCCTATTTCGCACTGACCGGGCAAAGCAGCGTCAAGCAAGCTCGCACGAGCTATCTAGCAGATGGTCTGCGAGACTGGTAGGTAGGAATAGCACTATTACGAGCCGTTGCCTTCACACTGAACTCGCACTTTTTATCCAGCATCCAGCATGCGAGGTGAAAATGATGTGCAGAATTAAGTGCCATTCTCGCACACCATCTGCTAGATAGCTCATGCAAGCTTTCTAGATGCTGCTTTGGTAGCTCAGTGTGAAATGGGCCTTAGTGTATGTTGATTTAACGTTATCGAATATCTGAAGTTGAAATTTATACGCCAATTTATGGTGTGTGCTCTATTCTGCTAGTTCTGCTAATGAACAGCAATATTCGGTTTTTCAGAATTAAGTGCTTTTATTTCTACATTATCGTCCCAATCATATATTTGTTCATTCTCGGAATTTTGCTATCGCATTTTCAGAAGCACGATAAAATCTGCTCAACAAATTTTGTTGGTTTAAAATTTATTGCGTTTGTCCTTCAGCTGTATTTTCTCAAAAGTTCTCTACAGATTGTGATTTATTTTCGTTACTGAAGGTGACACTTCAGCCTGGACGGTACAGCGAGTGGACTACCAGCGACAAATAGAGCGGACCTCAGACACTTGATGCGTGCTCTTTAGGACGTCAATTCCTCCGCATGAAATTGGACGCAAGTTGAACACCTTCACATGAACTGCTAAGCCTTTCTGATTTCTAATCTTTTTTTTTAAATATGTAGAATCCTGTTCGGTAATCGTCATTTTCAAACGAGACTCGCTCTTCCTCAGTACTTTTTTTTTACGTACATCGAACCCTAGCGTCATTCAGTTGATTAGTGTGGTGTGACCTTTTGGACACGGAACGTGAATTCGGGCATTATTGTAGAAATTGTTGTTGTTATGCAATCCAAAGTCGAGTGTAGGTGCGTTGGAAAAATTATTTTTAAATTAGTGTCGTGGGTGGAGGATGTATTTTAACAAGGCTTATATTGGTTATCAACTAGAAGTTAAACATTGGGTGAAATTTCCATCCGAAAATATTTTACCGGCAGCTAATATTGATTGTCTGTGTTACAACACTCCACTGGATAAGTACATGTGTGATGAATTGTGATTGGAATAATACCCGCTTGTGCCTTACAAATAACGTTCAGAGTAAATCACCCGCGCGACTTGCATGCCAGTGAATGTAAGAAATAATGTATGTTTGGGTTGTAGTGTCTGGGTGTCACTAGTTCTCTTGTATATAATCTTACTTTCGGGTCCATGGTTACTAAGGCGACAATCAACAAGATTCTGCGACTCTCGTCATTCCATTGCACGGAGAGAAAGTTGCAGCTTGCTTCCTCAGTTTATCACTATGAAGCACAGATGACAATGTAATAAGGAGGGGCTGTTTGATAATACAAGTTAGGTTTGTAAGCATAAACCTAACAGGGAATCGATGTTCGGCCTCCTGCTTAAGCAAACGTTTACTGGGTTGCTTCATTCCTTGTAATAAGGCCCTATCTAACTGATCGTTGTGCTTGCTTTCTGGGGGAAACACCCGCCCTTAGTAAACGTGATGGAATTACGTGTTAAGTGTGATCAGAAAGTTCCGAACCAAAGCGGACGTGACTAAAAAGTATAATTTAATATTTGTGGTGGGATCTTAGCGATTTGTGTTGGGATTTAGACGATGCACTAGCGAAGCACTAATTTCAGACGTGGAATTAATATGACTGAATGACTAAGTATGACTCTGTGACACATGCAAGTGGAAAAGTTAACATTACCCAAAATCCGCAGCTGGACGTGTGGGGCTCACCCAGATTTAGGCAGTGGAATTATTTCGGTTACCTAAAATTAGAAGCTAGAAATATAGATGTTACCAAAGTTATAGTACTGGGCGTACGCATGTTGTCAGACATAAAAGCTGGAAGTATGGATGTCGTCAGAATTAGGAATTGGGCGTATGGATGTTGTCAGAGATAAATGCTGGAAGTATGGATGTCGTCAGAATTAGGAATTGGGCGTATGGATGTTGTCAGAGATAAAAGCTGGAAGTATGGATGTCGTCAGAATTAGGAATTGGGCGTATGGATGTTGTCAGAGATAAAAGCTGGAAGTATGGATGTCGTCAGAATTAGGAATTGGGCGTATGGATGTTGTCAGACATGAAAGCTGGAAGTATGGATGTCGCCAGAATTAGGAACTGAACTAGGGTGTTGCTAGAATTAGGAGCTGGATATATGGGTACTGCCCGGAATCATGACCTGGAAATATGGGTGCTACCAAAAATTAGGAGCAGAAAGTATGAGTGTTGCTTAGAACTATAAATCGTTCATCTATTTGAAGTAAATTTCAAGTTAGCGATTGATTTTATTGGTAAATCCTACTGTATTTTATGTGTTTATATGTTGAGAGGTTATGCTTCTTGGAAGTACAATTGCTGTTGGGCTTGTGTCGGCAAGTTGTTTACGAGAGATGAATTTTTACTGATTCGAGTTGATGTAAGTGGAATTTAGATGTAAGAAAGTTTGCAAAAAGATTCACCTTGTTGATGTATGGCTGTTATGTTTTGATTTGTTCGAATTATATTTTGTGAACTTAACATTTTGACAATCAATATGCTAACTTTTATGAGCCATGTATGCAGAAAAAGATTTACATTCACATGAAAAATCAATCAGCTCTCTAAATTTAGCAATATTTTAACGTTGATTGATTATTGTTTAGTGTGTTCATTCTCTGTCTTGGTTTAGGTCCTAGTGTTCTTGTAGCAATATTTTGGCAAGTGATTTCAGTACGTTTTAAGCATTCCGAATAGCAAAGAATGAAAGTCTCAGCAAATTTCATTCAATGTTTTGACAACGGAGAAAAGTTAACTGAAGTTCAAGATTTAGGACCCCCATCATGACTCGGCCTCTCGTCGCTACATCCAGACCCCAAGCTATTCATACGAACTTCACGTAACGATTCGACACCCCGCGCGGACAAATAAGCTGAAAGTTAAACTCCAGTTCTGTACTTCCTTCGTTGCCCCAGCTACTCGTGCGAAAGTCGTACTCTAAGACGCCACCTCCAAACTAGCCAATGGTAGGACAGGCTGCCCTGCCGTCACTCCTGGAGCGATGCCTGTACAAGGGCTTCGCGCTCTGCCGAGCAGCTTCAACCTTTCTTTGACACTCTTCTCTCACTCTTCACACTGTGGTCAATGCAGCAACTCAATGGGCAAAAAGAATCCTTACTTTGCTCTCGCTTTACTGCTCGGTTCAATAGATTTGACCTCGGAGTTCGAGCAAAAGAGAGCATTATATCTAGATGCCTTTTGGCGACGCCAACGGCTCACCCTGCTTTATCGAGCATGGGGAAGCTCTTTTCACCTTTAGAATCTCTCTCCTTTGGCTTAGCTTGATTTGAATATTACACTGCTCTTTGCCTTGCAGCCTTGTCTCAGTCATAGAGTTTGCAAAAGCACATAAGCGCGTCGCTCCCCTGACGGCGTCAATCACTTGCCCATGCTCTATGGAGTAAGACATCTTCCCCGAGCATCCCCTGCTCTACATCCCAAACAACTTGAGCCCATTTCTTAGGCCTACGCTCTCCGCGCTGTAGACTATACGTCCAGCACTCCTACAGACAAACGCAGCACATTCCTGCTACCCACGCTGCAGCCAACGCTCATCCAAAATATAATGGCCGGCAACGAAGCCTGCTTGGTCACCACTACGAGTTTGCAGCACACGATCATCAATCACTCAACCGATGTCTTCCAGTAGTTTTCACTTACATGTCCGTACTGGTGAACGTGACCTAGAGAGTCTTTCATCGTTCAGGATACTCTGTGAAGCACAATCGCTGAACTCAGCTGTCTTATTCCTAATAACTCCATCTGCAGTTTTGAACTCTGAAAAATATTATCTCAAATCATTCTCTTGTCTTTATTATCCTTTCCGGTACCGCTGGAATGTGATTAACCATTAGAAAATTGTAATAGTGGATAAAAGACTGTACAAGAAATCAGGCCCCGAGAGTCTGCAATTCTAAATCTTCTTTGAATTATAAAGTCGCACAGATATAGCGTAGAAAATTCAAAACATTTGCAAGGGGTGAAGAGGGGCCGGGTCATACTGGATGATGGTCCTGTTCATTCAATCATCACTGAAAATTAAGGACATTCAATTTATACAGTTTATTACATTGCGGCAGAATTGTACAAATTAAACTGTAGTTTTAAAGCCTTTACTTCAGTTTATTTCCCGTAATTGCATTTGATTGTTCCCATATTCATTTTTTTTATTGCATGTTTGCATGGCTTTTTCGTATATTTTAGCTTAGTTTGATTTTACTTGCTCTTTCTAGCGTTTTCCTTCGTTTGTTCTTGCTTTTGTTTATATCACTTGACGTTTTGTTCTCTTTTTTTGATTCACTCAACATTTCCAGTGCTTTTTCTTGAGACACTCTTTCTGAAATTTTTGGTGCGTGAGTTATGCCTCGCCAAAGCCTTCATGGCCTCTCCGTTTCCTATTCTATTGAAATGCGCTGGCCGATTGGTTGCCGGTTGGGGGTCATAGCGGTTCCCTCTTTAGAAATTTATGTTTCTGTTCCCACTCTAACTTCATTTCCACGAGTACGAATACAATTAACCCTTTAACGTCCGCATTTTGTACTCATATTATCGTTATCACAACCATCATCATTAGACTGGCGCCGGCTTCATGTAGTCACCGACATCACAACGAGGAAGTGACTGCCACTCGACAGTGAACTTCGAAGATCACATTGAGGCACAAATTTCAAAAAGAATAAAATATATTAGAGCTGTTTATGAAAGTGGATTTTGAAATCCAAGTTGTCGGTGAAGGATGAAGAGAATCCTTAATATGTGTAAATATTTTTCATATTCACGTTAAATAATAATTCCGTGTCAATTACTGCTTTTGATAACGGTTGCTTCGGAACTATATACAATGTGGGTGCAGCTGTTCACGGAAGTAATGAACGCTTTTTCGGTGTCAATAAAAATTTTTAAATGAGAAATATTGTTGTTAGAACATCTGTGAGGGATTTCTTCTTTCAGTGGACTTATTTGTAATTGATGGCTTTGTTCATTGTTGGAAAATATATTCTGTACAAAAGTTTCATTGTTATTCTGTTCCTTGCTGAAAATTGCACGCAATAACACACTATGAAATAATTTGTTGACTTCTTGCAATGAGAACATCCGATGTGGACAAGAAATTGGCTGCATTCAAGAACGATCATTTGTAGCGGCGGATCTGGTGAGTGATGACAGGCATCATTTTACTTTGAGTTTACCACGGGGCGTATGTGAAGTCCCAACATGAAAGCCATGCCTTTTTTTATTGAAAAATAATATTTTTTTTGCGGACCATATTTTCTTCGGGTCACTGCCGACCTTTTTCAGCACCTGTCATTTTCCTCTTTACCTTATATTTTGTTTCATGTACTTCTTCCGATCTTTGCGCTGCAATGCGAAGGGCTGAGGTGACACATCTTGCTCAGTTAATTTCGAAACCAAATGCTGCTTTACTCAAATGGTGAGTTTTGTTTTGGGAGCACCTTCCTGGTTAGGGAAACATGAATTAGTTTGTAATCTACTCTAATATTTCTTCCAAATTTGTGTTTGTATTATGTTGCCCCTCAGGGGGATACAACTATTGTGTCTATGTGAATTAGCGCTCCCAGGGGGAAATGTGAGGGCCCGAGCTGAGAGTTAGGTAGGCCTCCTTTTTGTTGAAATAACATAGGTTTTTGTTCTGTTACGGACCATCTTTTTTCGGTTCACTGCTGTCCTGTTTTTTCAACACCTACTACTTTCTTCTTGAACTTTGATCTTGTTTCATAAACTTCTTTCTCATCTTACTGTTTCTATGCCCTTTCTGCGTAGATTCCACGTTCCCTAAACTCCATACTAAATGGTGCCTTCCTCCTTCCTCTCTTTGGATCGCCTTTGTAGCGGATAGGGAGGCTTAAACTAACTAATAATCAATCTGTCATGTTAAAGACCCCCTTTTTTCGGTTCACTGCTCTTCTGTTTTTCAGCACCTACTCCTTTTTTTCAAATTTGATCTTGTTTCATGAACTTCTTTCTCAACTTACTGTATCTATGCCCTTTCTGCATAGATTCCACGTTCCCTTAACTCCATACTAAATGATGCTTCTATCTTCCTCTCTTTGGATCGCATTTGTTGCGGATAGGGAGGCTTGAACTAACTTATAATCTAATCCAATCCTTTAATTCTTGTAAGGACCCACCGCAGAGGCAGTAGCCCCCGCTGCTGTAGGGACTCGGACGACCCCTCGGCCTCAGTTCATTTATAATTTTTCTAGATCATATCCCCCTCAGGAAGATACAACTATTGTACCTGTGGGAATTAGCGCTCCCAGCGGGAAAATGTGTGAGGGCCCGAGCTGAGAGTTACTTAGGCCTTGTTTTTGTTTAAATAAAATCTTTTTTGTTATGTTAAGGACCACCTTTTTCCGGTTCACTGCTTTCCTGTTTTCCAGCACTTACTACTTTCTTCTTTAACTTTTATCTTGTTTCAGAAATTTCTTTCTCAACTTAATGTTTCTATGCCCCTTCTGCATAGATTCTGCGTTCCCTTAACTCCATACTAATTGGTGCCTTCCTCCTTCCTCTCTTATGAAATACAACTGGTATTTTCCATTCTCCACTTTTTCTTCCATCAGGAGGAGGCCGGCCTACCGTGTCTTAATCCCTGCACAAGTGTTCGTCGTTGCTGTTCTACATAATGCTTGGGTACTTTTTCGTCTCATTGAAATAGTTACGCCTAAATTTGCAACTGTAGCAAGTCGTGCCAGGCGAAACACTAAAATTTTGCGCCTTTAATTGAATCAAAACTTTACAGAGTTTCTCTACTATGATCAAAAAATTTTGTTGGAACGGCGGCCAAACCTTAAGCTAATCAAAAGTAACTCCTCTCAGTGAAAGACACCATATCATTGGTTTTCGTTCGGCACAAATGAAAATCTTCATCAAAATGTAGTACAAGATAACCCAGTCCTCGGTATGATGATTCTGTCACCCCTTTCTAATCTGGGTTGCCAATGACGTTCAAATCGACCCAGACAGATGGTCCTCTAAATTTTCTTCACTTCATTTCGAGGCTGGCTTCTCAGAGCTTTACCTCCGACCCCCTTCTTCAGGATAACTTTTGTATCTTTGTATTTTGTAGTGAAACGAATAGTTCCCCTCCCAACATTTTGTAGATGACAACGAGCAGCGGCAGGGTCGGTAGAGTAGGCCAAGACAGTAGAAGGAAGTCTCCAATAGATATGTTCCCTTTATGTAGTGGACAAAACTATTGAGTAGTCGATTAGACTTTCGATGAAGAGCAGCGTCACTCATTATGCATTTAATTAATGTTTCAAACTGCGATGTTGCAGTGACTGTCCTGACTATTTTGTTCAACTTTAATCTTCGACAGATGTCATAGTCTCAAGCTGGCTCGACTGAACACATTTTCAATCCGAAGTAGCGGAAGTGCTCTAACTTCCTTTCTGACCCACGTCAGTGAAGTCTTGTAGTTATCAATTTCTTGAAAATTTTACTGCCAGTGACGCGTAAATGTCTACGGTTTGGTTCACCACATGCATGACTTCCAATGACAACGTACGGAATGTTTAAGTAACATCTGCTTCTTCAATAAAAACTATGCTTATCAATATTAAACAGCTCAAAGGTCTTTTGATTGACATAACTGCAGTTGTACTATCAAATGAAAATGATTTGCGGAGTTGCAATTATTTGGGTGCTTTGCTGGAGAAAATATTATCGGACGAACGATTAAATAATTTTCTAGTATAATATCAGTGTTTTAGTGTTAGTTTGGTACAACATTTGTGATGAATTACACTTTAGTTAGGTTAAAAATTTGTGATGAATTATAGCAGAGACCGGCACCGTTCATTGGATGCAAATCGACCTACACCAAAAGTGGACAATAAGTGTATAGTTTCTGTATTTGAATACCAATTGGTTGGGCATTTTTCATTTTTTAGTGAATGATTTATTAATTTTTTTTAGGAGAATGGGATTTTGATCAACACAATTAAATGAATTACCCAACACATTGACTGCGAAACGACACATCGTTGGTCGTGCTTAAGTTTTTCCTGCTGTAAACGACCCATCGATGGGTCGTGTGAGAAAGTTTTAAGAATTTTCGGCAATTAATGGCACTTAATCGATCCAGTTAATGTTTGGTATTTATAAAATTTTTAACAACTTTTGAATTTAAATTTGAGTTGAATACTGAACTTCAGTTTAATCTATCGCAATCAATGTGTTGAACCTTGCACAAGTTATAGATTCGATCGAGTTAGGTAGTACAAGCTACGAATCGTTAGCAGGAACAAACGGATTAACTTATGTTTGATGCTATTGCATACCACCTTTTATGTCGTTCGGCATATCAAATTAATTTGAGAACATCTTATAGATCATATAAATCGGTACTCATTGTGCACAAAGACTAGAACACGGTTGCTGCTGTTTCTTTACTGCCCTTTTGTTTCAGAGTACACAGAATAAGCATTGCAAAGCTTCTTTTCAAATAGAAACAATGTGGATAGTTTGGATACTCGTAGGTTTCGCGGCAATACTGCTAGCCGCGAAGTACATATACCAATATCGGTCAAGCTATTGCCACTCTTCAAACAGACTAGACGGCAAATTGGTCATCGTGACTGGGGCTTCAGCAGGTAAGTTTGCTTGTGATGACTTGTCAGTATACTGGTCATCGTGACTGGGGCTTCAGCAGGTAAGTTTACTTGTGATGACTTGTCAGTGTACTGGTCATCGTGACTGGGGCTTCAGCAGGTAAGTTTACTTGTGATGACTTGTCAGTATACTGGTCATCGTGACTGGGGCTTCAGCAGGTAAGTTTGCTTGTGATGGCTTGTCAGTATACTGGTCATCGTGGCTGGGGCTTCAGCAGGTAACTTTTCTTGTGAAGGGTCGTCAGTATACTGGTCATCGTGACTGGGGCTTCAGCAGGTAAGTTTACTTGTGATGACTTGTCAGTGTACTGGTCATCGTGACGAGGGCGTTAGCAGATCGGTTTATTTGAAATGACTAGATGACAAATTAGTCATCGCAACGATGGCGTCAGAAGGTATGTATACATGTAATGACTTGACGGTAAACTGGTCATAGTGATGGCGTCATTACGTTGATTAGCTTGCAATGAATCTCGTTCTTCAACTGGTGATGCAACTGACCGACCAGTAGTCACAAACCCAATTTTCATAAACACTAAATTAAAACTGAATGAAGACACGAGCCAGTTAATGTTTGCTATTTTCAACTTTGCTTTGACCTTAAATTTGAGTTGAATATTAAACTTCGGTTTTACCAGGCGCGGTCAAAGTGTGAACAACAAAAACAGAACTTATCTCAGAATTAATGAGGGCGGCTTAAAGTAGCAGGTATCGCTGAATCGGGCCAGGTAGATACAGAGTAGTGTCGGGTGCGAATGTCCAAGCGAAACCTCGCACTGCACTGGCCACCAGGTTATGAGGAGGCAACGCTGTCAACAGGTGTAAGGTACAAGATACGGCTCAAGCGTGGCTCCACCTGGGCTGGGAAGACCTCCAGCCTGCAGGAAACGCTGATGTAACATTGCCAGCGAGACGCTTTTGTGAAGAAGGGAACAAGAAGAAGAGGACCTTGTCACTTTAATGTCTCAAAAATCTATCAGAAGACGGCCTGTTTCAAGACATCCATAACAATGAATCATTAATTTAATAATTCATGGTAGATTTTGTAGTTCATTATTGTGAGTCATCAATTGGTCAGATCAAAATAATTCAGTGCAATGATTTATCATGTGTTCAAGGCTTTGTACTGTGCTCAATTGCGCTCAACAATGCAGGTATCGGCTTGACGACTGCGCTGGACATGGCGAGGAGGGGAGCGAGGGTCATTATGGCATGCAGGAACCTGGACAAGGCGCAGAAAGTTGCAAGTGAGTAGTTACAGTTTCAGATTCAGTTTCAGTTTTAGTTTCAGTTTTAGTTTCAGTTTTAGTTTTAGCTTTAGTTTTAGTTTCGAGTGACTTCATTTGCTGCTAGGTGCGGCGATTGGATTACTTTTCCTAAGATTCTTACGTCATGAAAAGTTGAGAGGATGAGGGGCAAAGGCAAGGTAAAACTGAAGCTCCTGGTCTGGTGAACTGAAACCTGCTGGACACGACTCATGTGAATCTGCTTTGATTTTAGCCATGAATTTTACAGAGATCAGGAGCGAACGGCGCTTTCCGCCAACAATACGAAACCGGGAATCTCAGCACCTAGATTATACCGCCAAATTTTTCTAGATAGGTCAATCCTAATACCGTAATGATCAAACATGTGTTTTTATGTCGTAATGACCCAATATCGATGCTTGAACTCTATAATGCTTTGGAAGATCAAATTGAAGATCACTGCTCCAGTACTGGGTTCCGCTCAGCTTTAGAAGCTTAAACATTCACTCAATCACCATCGCAACTC